>JAWWEW010000020.1:5011369-5043869 GCA_035583185.1 Anabacerthia variegaticeps | reverse complement strand
AACTCCTTCGTATTTATTACACCCAATCCTTGTATTGCAAAGGCACTAATAATTCTGTAAAGAGCATTACTGAATATACCAATATAAATGGAGATATAAATGCATTTCACTTGATATAAAACATAATCATATTTGGGCAGTAGGATTGTTTTTTGACAGAACTGTGTCAAAGAGTTGTGGGATTTTGTTGTTCCAGTTTCAGTGGATTTTTTGTTGCTTTTTAAAAAAAAAAAAACCACACAAAAAACAACCTTCTTCATTATGTAGTTTTCAGCCTCAACAGCAAAATAGTTAATTGCATCTATGCCAGGTGTTTCATTAATCCAGTTAGCTGTTAGACAAACCCTGCAGGAAAACAGAAGACAACAGCCTCTCCACTTACCCTCCTCCCCAGCCCATACTCGCCTCCTCCCCCTCCATTCCCCTATAGGAACTGACTGATGGCACAGCCACTGGCTTGAACTTGAAGGCTGAAACTAGAGAAAACTCCATGCTTAGTCAGGAAATGCAGAAAATCAGCAGAGCTAAGTATGAACTGTATTTCTCCTGCTGAGACTTAAGACAAAATGTCTAAGTCTCTGGGATATGGAGCCAATCACGTGTGAAGATGGACTCAACTCTGAGCAGATGCACCAGTGACCATTTAACCTTCACAGGAAGACAGAAGTTCTCAGTCACTAACAAGACACTCGGCTTTTTGGAGTGGGGATAAGGAAAGCAAAGAGATCCAGGAAAGAAGTTGTACTTTCTCAGGCTTCCTTTGCTGTATTTGATCAGTCTTTCATGAACCAACATCTTTGTTCACACAGTAGAAGCTGAGAAAAGATACTGGAGTGATTCTGAGAGCAGGAGAAAGGTGCAGAAAGACTGTGAGGCTGAAGGGCCCAGTGCAGGACAAGAACCTCTGTCTACTAATGGCAGTCTGGGAATCTCTGACACCAAAACACTAGGGGTAATTTTGTTCTTCATAAGCTCTTTTTGGTGCTACCAGAGCATTCCCAGAACCATGCGCTGCTCAGATGGGCAACCACAGCCCAGTGAGTATAACAGCATCCCTCTGGAACACAGCCTGAATCGAGGCAAATGCTTGCACTCAAACACAAATCATAAAGGGATAATGGAAGGCAAATCCCGATTATTTAAAAAAAAAATAAAAAATAAAAAAATCCTAGTTCATGATACAGGGACACAAATATATAGCACAGTCTTAGTCCTGACTATAAAATTCCAGGAACACTGTCCTTCCTTTCCAGAGAAGGGACACCTGACCTGCCTTTTTTCTGTGCATCACTACACAAATCATTCACTGAACATTCTAAGGGTGGGATCCATCAGTGCTTGAGAGCCTGCCCTCTGTGGATGAATACAAAAAGGCTTTAAAAAGAGATTTAGTACAAACCCTAGGAATAATTTCTTCTGAATTTGCAGGTAGAATAAGGCAGGAAAGTGCCATCAGCTTTTACAGCTGAACCAGGAACAAATAAAGAGACATTCAAGCTCCCAGGGCTCTACTGATGTACCACACTCTATACTACACAGAAAACTGGACAGTAGGACAGGCTCAGGTTTCTTCTTGCTCCCTGTGTTTGAATATTCTGGCTGCAGTCTTCCTGCTCTGCAGCTAAATCCAAGTCTGCAAGGGACGACGAAGGGTGTATTATAGCTGCATTGTTTTGTCTTTGCTGGGGACTGAGAATGATGTATTTGGGATTCAGCTGGTGTATTTACAGTAGTTTTAGTGACCCATAAAACATTGGATCTATATTTTGAAATATTTACAAGAGTAGCAGTCAACAGTTCTTTATCTACAATACTTTTTAATACTTCTGTCTCCTCCCCTCTTGTCACCTTTTTTTCATCCTGCCTTTTTGTTGTTTTTCAGCTCTGATATTGTTTGTTGATGGTGACATTGTGCTAATGACTGAGTTCCTCTTGATAAAACACAGGGCATTCCTAAGTGCATTTCCTTTTTCTTTTTTAATAACAAAAGGAAAAATGAGATGCATCCAAATCACCCATGCACCAAATAAATTCCCACAATGACAGGGAGAGCTTTAAGAATGTGATGCATTTGGAATCTGGCCTATCGATGACAGTACAAGCAAAGAAAGGGGGAGTGGTGACCTAATAGGAATTGTTCATTTTTAGCTTGGAATTAAGAAATTGGATCAATTAATTTTTTAACCTGCAGCTTTTCTTTGAAGATAAATTTCTCAATTAGGAATAAAGACAATAATCACTCCCCCCCGATCCCAACATTGTCTACCTAAGAAATATCATTTATTAATTTACATAAACTAAAAGCAACTTTTGCTCTCTACCTACTTGAACTCATCTAGGGAAACAAGCTTTAGTTTCAGCCTAAATAGCAAATGGAATAAAATTCCAGGATAAACATCAGGTAAAATAATTCCCTAAAACCAAAAAATTGAAGCAGCACTCCATAACGCTCCTATCAGTAGCAGTGGAGCAATTTTGCAGCTCAGATAAGCAGCTAAAGGAGTAGGAAATACAAAGAGAAGGATAGGTTTAACTTAAATTTTGGACACGCTTCTCTCTCTGTAACCTCAAAGTCAAAGATACACAAGCAAAAGGCCATCCAGTAAGAGAAAACAGCTGAACGATTCAGTTCTTTGTTTTGTTGCCCCTTTTGTTTTTCTCCTCCTAAGCAAGGCAGCTGTGGTGGAGGGGCTGGAACAGAAGGAACCAAAACCCAGGGATGACCTAAGCATTACCAAAGGGCAAGAGCAATTTTTTGCTGGGAGCTTTTCCTCCTTCTAAAGTTCTTCTAACCTGGAAAGTTACATCACAATCAGGCTTTAATTAGAACAATTCAGCATCCAGTGCTTAAAGTCCTTATCAGATTAGGCAATCCCAGTTACACCCATGGCATAGAGGTAACTCATACTGGCTCCTACAGATTTAAACAGTCCCTGTACAAGCTAAGGTCACATTTTTAACAGTACAGACAACACTGAATAAGGGAACAGGAGCTCCTTCAAGAGCAGGACCATCTGGATCCGAATGCCACCTCATTTGTTCTTGCTGCACACAAGGACACACAGGATGGGGAGCACTGAAGGGAAGCTGCTCCTGTGGCTGTACCAACGACAGGAAAGGCACAAGAAAGGTGAAAAAGGGTTCTTGTGAGACTCACCATCTAGTACTGTGTCCAAACACACGGCAACAATCTCATCCCAAATGGTCAACAGGGCTTAAGCAATCAGAACTTCTGAGAAATTAGGAGATATGGCTTGAAAACCTCGGGATTTCTTAAGAAGGGGCAGGAAGATGTCACCCTGTGGAACCTTGATTCTTTTCATTCTACATTTTCAAGCATTTGTTAAAAACAAGGAGCCTGGAACTTCCATCCATTTAACCAGATGGGCTCAGACCTTTTCAGAGGGTCACAGCTCCAAAGGTCGGGCTCTACGACAGGCAGCAGCTATCGCAGGATCCTCGATAAAATCGGGAGAGGGAGCAGTCCTGACTGCAGTGGCTGACAACTGTTTTAAGACTGTATAATTATTTAGGGCAGGCAAGCCCTCAGGGACTGCCTTGAAGGAATGAAGAATCTTTTACTCTTGCTTAGAGCTTTTTTCTGAGACAGGAATGCTGAGAAATGGGGAGTCAGGGTATGTTTTATACTTGCAATTTCACTGTCCTGTGCTGCATAATAAAACTTCTGAGGTTTCTATTAAACATTTTAGCCATGAGACCCTATTTTTGCCAAGCTAAATTATTTAATTGCGTAGCTATCCCCAAATATCCATCAACATGGATTATTTATTTATAAAACCTGAAAATCATTAAATGTGTTACCTCTATGACAGTGGCAGCAAATGTCCGCTTTCAGACTTAACAAGCAATAGCAAATAGTACTTATTCAGCACTTTCCATGTAAGTATTCAAAAACAATTTACAAACATTAATGAAATAAACCAAACAAAAGACAGGAAATTACAGATAAGCAAAAAGATTGAGAAAATCTAAGCAAGTTTCCTAAGGCCTCATACAGAATTAGTGACAATGGCCAAAACAGCCTCCATCTCCTGTTCTGCACCACAGGAGCATCTCGAATCAAAATAAGATATTGATTTTTAATGCATTTAATGTTTAAAACCAAAAGTAACCTTAATTATTTGGACTCAGTTTTTAAAAGCAAACATATCTAATACATCCATAATAGTTAGAATGAAATTGTGCTACTGAAATGCATAAGCAACAGAAACCTCAGAATTGTATACACTTGGAATTTGTAGGAATTATGTTCCCAGGTGATCTCTGCATTTTATCAGGGCTGCCTGTTCAATGTAATGTAGAAGAACACAATGCACAAACCCACCATTCTCAGAAAAGTTTGCATATGTGCAAACCCAAACCAACAAGATGGATTGGCAAGTTATTGTAAGCAGAGTCTCTGTATATTCTATTACTAATCCTTCATATTACCTCCCTTTTTAAAAGCTACATAAAATCCAAAAGATTTACCACCAAAGATTATGGCAGCTCTGGACTTGAACAATGCTACAGCATCCCTTTTAAAGTTAAATCATACTTGACTATCGTTATAACAGTGTCTATAAAAATACAAACAACACGAGGGTAGTTCAGCTGCTGAACGCCCGCTGATAGTCCTTTTTATCGCATGGACAAGATCGCAACTCATACACTAACCCCATTTTCCCAATTCCCCAAGTTTCATTCTGTCAGGATTTGGAAATGTCGTGGAATTTATACTTACAACTGTAATGGGAGGAGGAAAAAGTCTAAAGGCTGCCAGTATCAAATACTTAAAGACTCGGAGCAGTGCTGTAGGAGCCCACCCCCCTGGTCCCTGCTGAGGAGCACTGCGGGGGAGCGGGACCTGCCAATGGGAAACACCTGCTGGAGATCTTTTGTTCTGCTCCAGCAGGTGCAGCCAATCTGCAGGAACCAAGCCCTGATTAAGAAATTACTGCCCTTGCTGTTTGAGAAGGCAGGATTTGCCCCAGCAGCTTGGCATATCCTGCTTTCAAACCCAATGATAGGAGGAGAAGGATGAAGAAAAAAGGTCAGATATCAGGGCTGGAAAAATATAGGCAACCTTCAAAATTAATATTAGTTTTGCTTTTAACATGTAGCAAGATAGACTTAGCATATAACATAGCAATCAACATATCTCTAGGGTACATAATGTGATAGATTACGATCTATAAAAATAATACTATAATTGCTATGTGACATAACTAGGAAGCAAAATGACACTATTTATCATAGAAAGTCTAGAAATACTTTTTTCCCATATTTTCCTGTTTTGTGGGACAGAGTTCCCAACAAAAAAATCCAGTAAAGTTTTTTGATCATTTGTATTTATTAACTTTGCTTTTAGTCTGTGAGGAACATAAGTGAGTAGAGGAGTAGTGCATTGCAGTCAGCTTTGAGTACCTGAAGGTGTTATGGCAGGAAAGTTGAAAGATGTGGAGAAGTTGAAGGTGTTGGAGTGGAGGGGACACCAAAAGCCAAGGAGAAAATGAGGTTATTGCCACTGGAAGGGTACAAGAGAAACATGACACAAACCTGTAGAAGATCACAGACAGCATCGTATTTGATGCTTATACAACACCTTGTTTATGTAGCTGCCCAAACATTAGCCAGGAGCAAAATTGCTATGAGGAAGTTAGGGATACCAGTAGTGAAATAAATAAGAAAAATTGGATAAAATAAGAGAAACAGCAAAATGTGAGGTTTTTATGAGAGCAAAAAAAGGTGCAATCTATAAAAACTTTTAAAATGCTAACACTTAGAGAGAAACAAGTTTCCTTTTGTCTAATATTTTCCTTACTTTTGTCTTCTGTAAAAATGATGGTAGATCAGTAATATACTCTATGTGAGAACAAAGAAAACCTTGAAAAAATAATTTGCAAATATGCTGAGAATGGGTTCGTTCTCTATTATTAAACAGTTCAAGGGCAGATTCAGCTGAGCTTTAAATGTAATAAAGAAATCATTTCAAAGCAACACTACGAGCATCATACAGTAATTGAGAGTAGAAAAACAAGGGTGATAAAAGTGTCCTGTGTTATTGATGTTAGAGTTCATATATGATGCATTTCTATGACAGGATTATCAGAGCACTGATGACAATGTGTACTTACTTATCAAACTAAACAAGGTGTCTCAAAAAGGAGAAATATTAAATTATGTGCTATCAGCCACCTATATTATTCAGCAAAACTGTGTGTACATAGTATCTGTTCCATACATCTGTATTTCTACATGTGACCCTCACTAAACAAATCTCTCTACAGTGTTTACATAAAGAAGAAAATCCTTTGATCTTATAAGAAAAGTTTCAAAATGGAGCCATTTTAGGAATAAATTAAATTGCATTAAAAAAAGGGGAGAATAGTCTTGTACAGGCTATCAGCCTTTCTCCTGCAATACTTATTCTCTCTCCTTGTCACAGAATTGTTTTATTTTGCTACAGCAATACATTATTACAACTTAAAATTCACATTCACCTGAAGAAAGCTGTGACATGCCTACCAAAAGAGACATACACTGCTTAACCTAAATTGACCTTTTTTTCCGTCTATTCTAATAGATCTTTTTTCTTTTTGTCACTCAAAATGAGTGTCTGATGTATGAGCATAAATTGTTAAAAGCAGTTTTAGGTAAAGGAAGAGAGAGTGAAGTGGAGTTTTCTCACAAAAGCCAACCTCAATTTATGTCAAAGAGGGTTAAAAGACCTTGGGATTAAAGCAATAAACTTGCTGCTGTCAAAGCTAAAACCCGCTAACAATTTAGTGCCAAACGCATGTTGTTCAATATCATTTCATATTATATTATGTCACAAGTAGGTGACAGTTCCACATCAGGCTGACAGGGCTGATTTACTCTGAAGAATTCATCGACATTTTGCAGAGTCAAAGCTGACTTCATTTTGTTTGGATGTGGGGTGGGAAATCTCTCCCTGCTTGGGCTGGAATATTTGGTTGAATAATAGGGTGCTCCCTGGGCCGGAGCAGAGGTGTCTGAGAGCCCTCCCAGCTGGGCAGCTCTGGGCATCAAATTCCCTTTGCCATGGCACAGGGACCTCAGCACAACTGCACAGCCCAAGGGGCCTGGCCTTCCCTTGCCCTAAACAACACAGATCTGTGCCCTTTGTGCTTTTTGATGTGATTCCCCATCCTGCAATTTTTAAAGTATTCAACTGTCCTGTTCAATATTTCGGTAATATTTTTTCTTTCTCACTTTCTCAATTCAAGCTTTTATGTCTCTGCAAAATATACTTTTTTAAAGGGCTGAAATAAAAGACCATGTTAAGCAAATGCTACTGGCACCTGCTTATATTCTACATAGGGAGTAATAATAACCATTTTTCCAGGATGTTAATTAGATCCCAAGGTCACATGTGATGAGATCCTTCTTAGGCCAATGGCAAAAATATAATTTCTTTATATCAAGGTGTCTTATGCAGATATTCCCAGATGACTCTTTTATTATGGGTTCCAATTCAAATTTCTCCCAGGGCCCTGAGACAACTCTGAATAAACACTTTTTTTTTTTTTTCCGGAAAAATCTAATTGATTTGAACTCTATGTCAAGGTTTCAAAGCTCATTCAAAAAAGGTGTTCCTTCTCCAAAATCCAGTGTATTCTTCTACAGTTATTTGAATCCCTGTGTGGTGTTCATTTCCTTTTCTTATTGGCTATTGCTATAGATCTAGAATTACAACTCAGCTCCTGAAGCTGAGGAATCAGGGAAAGTGGTTTTCTCTAAACCAAGTAGAACTGTGCTACATTTCAAGCAGTATTTTATATGTGGAAACAGGAATATCCTTTTCTCCCTTCTTTTTGTTTCTTTTTTAACTGTGGAACAAAGTTCCAGTTACAATAGTTTGTTTTTACCTTTATTTCCAAAAACAAAATCTAGCAACATTTGGGGTCTTTAAACACACATATCACTATTTTCTCCATCTAAATACAGGAGTGGGTATATTAGTGCCTGGTCATTAACTTCTGTAAACCACTTAGTGATTCTTCTGTGAGATTCTCTGGGCAATGTTTGCTGTTCATTCAGGAAAACATTCTGTGCAACAGCACCTTGCATGTAAAACGGTCCCATCACCCAACAGTGGTTTGTTTTTGCTGGCCATCTGCTGACCAGCTCTCAGGCAGCAAAGGGGTTACCTGGTCTAGTATGCAAAGCCATTGCCAGGGAGCAGAACTTCCAGTGAATTGTTAGACAGATTAGTGGATGGTTAATCTTACTTGACATTTAAAGCACTTGGAGGTAAATTTAGTGCTCACCTGCCCTAGAGTGTACAGCATGGATATGCTTCTACAGATCTATTCCTGTTTAAACTAGTAGCTCTAAAGGCTGCAGGATATACAATACCTGGCACAGAGAGATATTTTGGGAAAAGGACCGAAAAAATGAACTGGTAAATAGACATCCTGGCTTTAAACCTTTACAGATTTCTCATATTGAAAGACAAATTCTATTATTTTGGGATGATCATCTCATCCTGACAGTCATACTTGTGCTAAGTTAGAGATTCTGCTAGTAGGATCAAATTCTCATACATTTTGTATATTAATATTTCCACACTGTTTTCCACTGCCCCATCAGTCACGGACGTGACAGACGAATACACCCATGTATACATGTTTCACTGAGTGCCAAGCCTAAGGTATTCTGTGATCCAGTGAGAAACCTAAAGGAGAGTAAAGACATTTCTACAGCCTTTTCCTCATAGTGTCCCTCAAACCCACTGTGGTGCACACGAAAGTCAAACCATCAAGGATTCAGTGAATTGCAGCGGAAGGAAAGGGATGAACACAGAGCTGTGACACAGCCTGAGCCTGCATTTGCTTTCTGCTGTGAGGGGCACAGGAGTGGCAGGGGCATACAGAGTGTGTGTTGGGGCACCCAGTCCTTTTTGCTGAGCTCCAGCTAAACATGCTCTTGCCTTCAGCCCGCTGTACCTCTGTGACAGAGATCAAAATGAATTGGCATGTCTCTTTTAAGAGGGAAATACTACAGCTTCTCTCTATACAGGCTGTGACCTTTCAATTTATGCTCTCAGTTTACTCAGTGCTTGCTCTGTGGTTCATGATTAACTTGAAAGAGTTAGATCACACTCTCTCCAGGTCCTGAAGAAGGAACTTCTGTTGACTGTTAGAAATCCCTCTTGCAATAGAAGTGCACATTGTATGCATGTATAAGCTATCTTTCAAAGTTACTTCTGTTCAGTACCAATTCTTATCCAAAAGCTCCTAAAAATATTTCTACTTCTTTTTTTTTTTCTTTAGGATACTATTTATGAGAAGACAAAGTGAAAAATGGCCACCTGGTCATTAATAAATACATCTTTGCTTCCATAAAGAGAAACTCCTTATAACGGGTCTCATCATAAAGATGTGTTTCCATTGTAAACCCAAAGGGTAAACTGAGATCAAGAGATAGTTACTCACACCTTCCTGCTGAGCCACTGGCAGAGCCACAGAAACCTTCTCCCTCCTCCTGTAGCTGTGGCTGTAGCCCCAGTATGTTCTAGAAAAAAAAAAAAAAAAAAAAGTTTCCTATACCTTTTGTGGGTTTTTTTTCTCCTAAAGCTCACCTGTAGACTTTATCTATTTCTTTTCAGAAAAAATATACATTGGCAATTTTCTGGACTGAGGAGGTGCATCTCTTGCTGCCACTGGAAGTGAAGTGTCTGCTCAGGTCAGTAACATGGGAATTCTTTCTGTTATTTATTATTATCACACCTCTGTACTTAAAATCTGCTTGCTGGGGACAAGAAGATTCTTTCAGATATTTTTTTAGCCGTGCATTTCCGTATTTCCCCTCATTTAACAATGAATGTCAGTCAATGATGGGAAAATCCCTTCCTTGCTCCAATATATGTATGTTCCAAAGAGAACCAATAGCAAAAATTTCAAAAGACCTCCCTGCCCCCCAAAATCAGTTTTACACACTCAGAGGATCAAACAGCTTGTGTTAGTTTCCAATGCAGTACCAGCTCAAGCTCATTCTAACAAAATCAAATAGATTTGATTATATTACTTGTACTTCACCTTTGCACTAGGGAAGCGTAGAAATATAGAGGTGAGCCAACTGCAGAGGTATTTAAATAGCCAAACCAGACTGGAAGTTTTTAAGAACAAAGACTGAGATCCCACAAATAAGTACATGTAACCTTACAAAATGTATCACAGGACCTTACAGTTCCTCAATGACATTACAAGTCTGGCCTACCACTCACCTCACTGTAGTAACACCTGACATAATTGCTTGCATTGTGCAGTTTACTTTATCTTGACTTCAAGAGAAATCCCTTTTTATCACTCTGGACTCAGGTCTTTGACATCCCTTCAGCCGCAGTCTGTCATCAAGGGATGCTGAGGCCCTTAATTCATTCCTTTAGCCCCCTGTTTTCTCAAGGAAACAGTAAGGAAGCACAGCTTTGAGCCCAACTGGCCCTGCTTCTTCTGTTTTCAAGTTTTCCAGAGCCTTTAAAATTCTTCCTATAATCGGGAAGTCATCTGGGAATTAAAGTGTGCCATCGGAGGTGTCTGTATGTCCCCAGATGTGGGGACAGGAGGGGTTCAAAGGAGGTATCACATTCTCTAAAGCAGAAGAAAAACAGTGTACACTGAACAAAGATGTTGGCCATGGACCACAAACCTGGAAGAAAGGAGGCATCGGTCCTCTATAACAGAAAACAGATGAATTGCAGAGTTTGCTGGAATTCAGGCACAGGAAAGTTCACCTAAAATGACCCTGAGGATTAAACCCCATTTTAAGCTCTACAGTGGTCAGTAGAGTTTTTACATTTTTAATTTATTATTTCAAATGGAGTATCTTTGTGGATAGTCCCTCATTTAGAAAAATGAATAGGTGCTATTCAATGACATGAGACACCTGAAAAACAATACTTTCAGTGTTTGCACTTCCACATAAAACGTCAGAAGATAAAGAAATTACTTTATGCATTTGGAGTGTTACTATTTGTCCTCACTTTGAAGTTTTTCTTTTTATAATAACAGCCATCCACTGCTATTACTGTAGCTTCTTGTCCAGATCTCCCTTTGGAGACTTTCTGACTGCTTAACACCATTTTTCAATTTCTCTGCTTATGCATATACATCTTCAGTCCTGATATGAGAATTCGCTAATGGACTGCCACCTTTTTTCCAAGATTCCCATGTGTAGAATTTTGCATAGGCTGATCCAAAATCTAAACTCTTCTTGCCAATGCCTTGTGCTAGGAATAGGCATGTGACAACTGACCCCAGAATTATGCTAACATTTTGAAGTATAAATTTAATTTGAGCACAAAAGAGAGCAAAATGTATCAGATTATATATTTACAATAACATTAAGGTGTACACATTGTCAAATGGACAAAAAAAAAAAACCCTGGTGCATATGAAAACGTGGCTCCCTCCTGCACTATGCACATATTTATCTGCAGATTGAAGACTAAATGGCAGTGGTTAGAAAATGGAAAACATATAGGCAGGCACACCTCTCTCCTGTTCCCGAGGTCACACCACTTTGCATTTTACCCACAACAAAGCACATAATGCATCCATTTGGCTTTTTCCCTTCCTTGAAGTAACTCTGTGACACTCTCTAGTGGAAGGCAGCCATACACCACCTCAGCCACGCTCTGTGTGCACCGAGCAGTCACGGGCAAGCGACACCACGAGAACGGAAACTGGCTGAAACGCAGCCTGGGCACTGTTGCATGTGTTTTGCTGCACTCTTATTTTTTAACACCACAACCAAAACACTTACAGACAGGTCCCTTCTGTTTGAAGCCCAGAGGATAACGTGGTACTGAAGCATAAATAAAGAGTGCCACTAGCAAGGAGTAACTGGCAGCAGACAAAGCCCAAGCCAGCAAACTGTCACGATTGCTCTAGAGGGTTTATAAGCTTTATCAAATCTGTGCTAGCTAATTCACTTGCAGAAGTGTACTGATAACACTGCTGCTTTTTTTGCCTCTTGCTTTTATTATGAACAGAAAGATAGGCAGGTCCTAAGGACAGATCCTTTTCACAGCTCTGCTCTATTCTGCCAGCACATGCCCTTCTACTTCTCACAGATTACCAGGTTAAACTAGGGATGTCTTTGAGCCAGAAGCATTTATTGCAATGAAGCCAAATATATTTAAAACAAAAAAAAAAAATAAAAAAAACCTTCCTCCTCATTTCTAACACTTACACTGTGGTTGGAAGCAACATTTAAAAAAATACAGAGATCCAATCTGGTGTTCCTTGTCTTAATGAATTTGCAAGTGGCTGTTTTTCACCACTCCCAATAAACATACTGAGGTTATCATTTTTGTGTGTGGACAGAGGAATTTATGTATACATATATAGACACATATATATGTATATATTATATATGTCAGATTGGAGCATGTGGCTGCTTTCCCTGCTCCCCCTCCAAGTTTAGATGCAGTTTTTTGCATATTGTTATCCCAGCAGTACTTTATCAACAGCTATTGTTAAACAACAACTGCTATTAATCTAAATGACATAAATTAATACCACCTGCTGTAAATGCAGAGGAAGTTTGGGTTATACTTTCAACTGCAGCTTTTGAAGTATCCAGGACAGGATGCAGGTAGATCCATGGATCTCTGTAATTTTCTCACTTCATACATATAACTACTCCCAGTGATGCCTGTGGGGTGGAATGGCTTCCAAAAGGGCTGCCCAGCTTTGAGCTGGTTGCCTTGCACAGTCATTCTGGCTGCATTTCTCCATGTCTGGCTCATCATTTCTGAAGGTTTCCTCAAACCTTCTGGTGATCTTCCCAAGGAGCTTCATGCACAGCAGCCTGTGGGAAACTGACGAAACACTGCAAAACTCTGCCAAATAATAAACAAACCAACCCCACGGCTTTTTTTTTCCCAAACATGTTTCCATGAATAAATGAGAAGGCACACTTGCTAATTTACTGCATGTTTGTCTTGATGGAGTATTTTTTAAACAAAATATTTCACCCCCTCCCACCTCTTCTTAATTTGTCCTGTCATTCAATTTCTGTAACTAATTTGAGGAGAATTCTCCAATGTTTCACCACACTGCCAAAGCACAATTTCTGCTTGAATGTAATGCAGAACTATTTTAATAGGGATCATCAAAAATCTACCCCATAACGTGGGATTATTCCTTGTGCTAATTTCTAGAAGCCCAAACTATAGATGTGACTGAATTCAGATTCCTTTTTCACACAAATGGAAAAATTCTGCCTGAACTCTATTCAGCTCAGACATTCATAAAGTATCTCCATGTTAAGATTTAAACAAGATTTGGGTCAATATTTTTTTTCTGAGCAAAGTTCACTCAACAGTTTTGAAGCCAACTCTCATGACACATGAACAAAGCCTTCACAGAGCTCAAATTTCATGTACAAAACTTGGGTCAGTTTCTAGACTAGAGTGACTGGAGGATTCAGAACAGGATCTGAACACAGGTGGCTCCCAATTATTCTCTTCAGGATCTGTTCTCTGTTGAATACAGGTGGTGCTGAGGGAGATTAGAAATCTATTCATAGATGAGAGTGGGGATCCACTACCAAAAAAAAAAAAAAAGCTTTTCACAATTGTATCATGTAGGAGTGTTGTCAGTTTACAAACTGGAAGCACAGGGATCATCAGGAAGTTTCTTTCAGTAATTTAAATCCTGTGATAATGGACCTGAAAACAAGAAAATAAAGGACACCAGGATCTGCCTTTGGAAGACACAAAATCAGTGCAGGGGTGTGAAGGCAAAGGTGCTGCCACAGGCTGATCACATCGCTAAGCAGAACTAAGCTCTGTCACTTTAAAAATTCAAACCTTAAGACATTTTGAGTTTCTTATTTCAGGTGCACATGTAAGAAGCATTTAGGGCATTACCTTCACTTTGAATGTTCTTCTCAAAGCCTCTAAAACATTTAATATTTTCAGAAGGCTTTTCAGAGATAATATGCTTTCTATAGCCTATGGAAATTCCAGAAAATAAGACCAAATGTGCTAATTTACAGTTAAAAGGATAAACTTCTTTTTCTCACTGCAAGAAACTGAAAATACAGTTCAAAAAGCCTGATAATCTGCATGACCAAACACACAAACTCTATTCATTTTCAGCTAAACTGCTAATTATTTTACCTGTGAGAAAAACATCTCTAATTTTCACTTCTGGAAAATCATCAGGATTTAAGTGCTGTAGAGAATATAATAAAAATTATACAGCACTTTATGCACTATAATGTCTTACGACTTTTACATACAATGAAATATTAAATCACAAAACATTAATGAATAACTAGTAGAAGAGATGGTTTAGCACTTTCAATGCTGAAATTTAGAATTTCTAATAACTAAAGATGACAAGATGCACAATTGAAAAGAGGAATAATAGAAGACTAAAAATAGATGCCTTGGAACTGCGCTGTATTTAGCAATATTAACACAGAGACTGTGATCTTAGGCAACTGCTCAACAAGCCTTTGACAAAGGAACAACTTGCTTACTCTGACACAGAGAGAAAGGGAAATATCCAAAAAGGAGTTACGCTTCCCAAAATTTAGTTCAGGCTCTGAAATTTTTAAATTCTAGTCAAATTATTGGAGTATCAAAGTTTAGGGTCATTTTACATATGACTCAGGAAAAATCAGGTCTACAATTTACCTTTCATTCTGAATTTTAACAACTTGATGAACATCGAGACAGTCAAGAAAAGGGGAATAAAAAAAAAAGAGAACTAAATAACTGCCCAGATATCTATTCATTTTGGTCCCACCTTAAAGAAGAAATTCTGCCTTACTCTCATCTTTACAGCTCAGTGCACAAGACCAAAAATACCTGCAGTAACCAAAGATGTAGGACTACAGAAAAAAATTTCTAACATGAATGTGGACTGAAACCTGTAAAACTTCTAAATCTGACTACAAAAGACTTTAAATATATAAGATATGATGGCACCTTTACTATAAATCTAAGGAATTCCACTGCTATTGGAAAGGAAAATTCAGTCAAAAGATTGAAGCGGCTCATGTGATCTCCATGGAAAGAAGGAAGGAGTGAACACATGCACGTGCCCTCATGGGTGGAAGATCCAAGAGAGCTCAGGAACAAGTCAGGCTAAGCAGATGGATTGTCACCAGAGAGTTCTGCCTTGAGTAGTCAAAGTGCAGGGGTGAGCCTGAACTCATAAGTGAAACCCGTCAGACTCAGCATCTAAATTAAGACAGATCTTGAAAGGAGAGCATCGTTTACTGCTCAGATAATTTGGGAGATCATTCTTTCACAGACACCCACCCAAAGTAGATAACCATGTGAGGAAAAAGAATTCCCCACTGTTCTCCCACAAACGATAACTGTACACAGGGAAACACACTCACACAGCACACAAAAAACCCTTTACACCTCCTTCTCACATGCGTTTCTACTCTGTGCAAAGCTACACTGTTCCAGAGAAGAGTATTTCCTATAAACCCATGTTTAATAAAGAGAACTCGCTGGATTTAATGTGAATCTTTCTCAGTTAAGAACCAAAAATACTCACTTTATGGGCCATCTGGGAATGTTTCCCAAATCCAAATTTAGGGTCCAGTAACAAGTCCTACATGCAGCCTTTGTGTGTGAACACTTACTCTTCCTGCCTTGAATCTCCCTGAACTGGAGCCAAGATGACTCTGCACATGAAGGAAGCTACGTGGGGGATCAGAGATCCGGCACTGCTCAGTGACCCAACCACTCTGCCTCACACCCTTTCTCTGGGTAGACCCTTCATACACTGTTGGGGATATTCATCTGCTCTAAACTATGGGGGCAGGGGGAGTGTGTGTTAAGAACTTTCTTTAAAAAACATCAAAGCTGAAAAACTTATGGTTTGGGGATTTGTTGAAAAATAAAATTTGGCTGCTAAAGTAAGGGCTATAAAAAAGATAAAAAGCAATCAACGTAGCATTTGCTTCCCATCTCACTACTGTATCAGCTGTCAAACAGTCCTGGAAGTAAAAATAAGAAATATTTCATATTCCTGCTTGCTTGGGAATAAAGCATCTTTGCATCAACTTTAAAAATATTGTCGAAAATGACTGGGAATAATGTAGAAGTAATTTAATTGCAAGAGAACTTAAACAGAGCCCTTTTAGAGTGTACCAAACTTAAGTCTTGACAAACTGAGACTTCAAGTTTTTTCATCTCCCTGAAGAAGAAAATTGTTTTGAATTGTGTACATATAAAGTTGTTTCTCTCCTCGGTGCAAGCCCCAAGTGTGTTTAATAGTTTTGCTAAATATGATTGAAAGGAAACCATGCCTGAGGGAAATGATCCTTTGCTGGATATGTACAAGGGTTGAAGCAGTTGGTCAATGAGTGACCATAGCATATGAATCTAAAACTAATCTCAAAGAGCCTCAGGGCACCCAAAGCTAACCTAGTCAAGTAGTCATTTTTTTCCTGAGCTTCGAGCTAAATACAGTGTCTGTAAAAGACTCCCTGTACACCTCAAAGCATTTTGCTTTTCTCACATTAAAAAATAAAAGTTTTAAACAATACATTGTTGTGGGTGCATAACAGCAAACTAAAAAGAATTATATAATAGAAGGAGCAGTCTCTTGGTTGTCACTAAAATCAGACAATTCTGAAAGCTGTTGAGAAAAAAAATGCCATGAGGCCAGGTCAGATCTTAAATCTGTTCCATGTCATCTCAGAGGCACGAGGCTCAGATATCTGGGGAGGTTGTGGCCCTGATTCATACACTGAGTTCACGGGTCCATCTCCAGGCATCTCCAGCAAACCATGCCCTTGGCTCCTGGCCTTGGACCTCTTGTCTCAGAGAAGAGATGGATAAGGGACTGCTGCCCTCTTCTCTCACCAGTGCAAGCATCCTCTCTTTGAATTAGCACAATGCCACTTTAACATAGAAACTAATCTTCACACAACTAAAGCAAACTTTGATAAAAATAATCTATATTACCTGAAACCTTAGCAAAGGCATGAGACTGATTTTTTGAGTAAACTATGGTAATGAGCAAGACCAGTTACCTCTCCCAATAAAGCTGCACGAGACAGAAGAACTGCTTTGTAAACAAGGGCAAGGGATGGGGTGAGAAAATCACTGAAAAATATTAAGTCCCCTGAGCACTGTGGGATGTGCAATTTTCATCGTGCTTCGAGACGTACTTGTGTGGCCTTGTTGCTTCTATTGATCACCGTAGGTCTTTCCTAATAGAGTTACAAGACATTTTCAGTTGCAGACTGAGGAACCTGTGGGAAATGGGATCCAATCATCTGGCTGCTCTGTTCCTGTAAGGCCAGCTCTGTTTTGTTGCTGCTGCTCTGTTGGGCTTTAAACACAATACCAGCACATCTAGGGCTGTGCGGCAGAGCGAGCAGGGGTTGCGCAGCACAGGGTATCAATTTCTGGAAAGCAAGAATCAAATCTTTGTGGTCATTTACAAAGTTCAGCTAATTTTCGTATTATTTTTCTTTGTTATGAAGCTGCACGTCTGATTTTCAACAAGGTCGTGAGTGCAGGAAGAAAGTGGGAATCATTAAGAGGTATTTTATGCTCTTTCAGCACCTCAATAGGTGTAGTAATGAATGAACAGAGTATTTTGTAATGTTATGCTGAGGCAGAAGGTACTGGAGATACTCACAGAAATCTCAGTGAAAATAAACATTATTTTAAGCAAGAAAACCAAGGCACAGGGAATCTCAGTAAAAAGAAAAAAAAAATCTGAGTTTTGAGTTATTACTTGGATCAAAATTAACAAAAGACAGTTGTATTTTGCTTATCAGATCTGCAACAAAAGATAATTTAAAAAGAAGGGGAAACTTGTACATTGAGAAAATTTCTACTGAAAACGTTACATGAAGAAATGACCCAGCATAAACCATGACTTAGAAACTGAAGACTGAAATAAAATACAATCCACTTTCCTCGTGTAATATTAGCAATGGCATTCTAAGATGCTTATCTATTAAAAATAAAAAAATAACAGTCAAGGTAAAATTCAAGGCAAACTCCACCCAGCCAAGAAAGGACTCCAGGAGGCTCAGGGGAGTCAGCTCAGGACTCCCAGAAGGGAGCAGTGTAATTGGGTTTCAAGTGTGGGAGAAGGATAAGGGACTCTGTTACATGCACAATTATGTTAATGAACTGCCTCATATATTAAAAAAACAAACAAACCAAGATGCTTTATGGCAGGATTTCTCTTCTCAAGAAGAACATGTCAGTGGCCACAAGGACTGAATACACTGAAGAGCTGTAAAGTGGGTTTGCTCCCCCCTTCTTTAAGTTCTGTCCCCTCCTGCAATGTGCATCTCTCATCACATCACTGTGACAGCTCTGAGATTAGTGGTACCCTGAAAAGCTAAAATACTCTCAGGTATGATTTCATAGTCATGATTTCTTGACCATTAGAGTTTAGACATAAATATTGCATCATGGTCAGGAGGTCCTTCCCAGGAAACAACGCAGGCACATTTATATGCCTGTAAGCTGGAAAGTACACTTGATTGCACCACTGTAACTAAATTATTACCCTGGCTTTGGTGAAGTTCACCAAGATGTGAGAAAACAGTTTCTGTTTTATGCATTCCCGTCTGCAAAGACAGTATCTAAAGGGACTGTATGAGCTAAAGAGTGTGTGAGGAGGGGAAAAAGCAGCCCTCCAAAGTGAAAGAGAATGAAACACAGCACAGAAGTACATATGAACATTTACCAGCCCAAAGAGGATGATATGGTCCATGAAGACCTGCCCTCATAACCTCAGGAAATACAAATCAATCTGTGTTTCATCATCTGAAACTTGAACTTCTAGCTAGTAGCTCTGTGCTCTTCCCCCTGCTTTCTTCAAAAACTCCTCCTTGAGCTGATTTACGCTATTTGCTTCTACTGCTGACTTCGGCAGTTTGTTCCAGACTGTATTTCAACTCCCCTTTGTGTAAAACTGTTCTGTCTGAATATATCGGAGTCCCTAAATTCTGGTACACATATTGGAGTGGTTACAGGAGTAATTTTAGTGTGGCTGGCAGCTGGCCTAACTTGTGCTCTGATCTCTCCTCCCCTCCCTCAACCCAACAGTTAATACTTTGCCATCAAAGTCAGGGCTGCTGCAAAGAGAGGCTGCTCCAGCCAAGTGCCCAGGGGGACAGCACTTGAACTTGTCACATCCTGGCAGGACACTGTGGCCAGAGCAGCCTTCCTAACCTTTAGAAGAGGACCAAAGTAGAGAAGAGCAAAGAGTAAGCAAATAAAGAGGAGCAGGACTCTACGTCTTACTATGTTAAACAATTCAATCCCATTCACAGAACATTTGCCTGCTTTCCACAGATATTGTCATAACTGTTGGTTCAAAACAAAATGAAGCTGTCCACAGGTCTAAAATATATTGATACAAATAATCTGTGAAATGAATTTTAATATAGAGATTTGTGAAAACTGAACTTCATTCATTTTCATTTTGGATGAAAAAAAGCACTAAATTTATTGGAATCTCAGCTGTGGCTGTAGGTTGACAATTAAGTGTCTGCAAAGAAATGGGAGAGTGAATAGCAGCCTCCAGATCCTGAATAAAATGTCAGTTGATCTTAAACAGGAAGTACAGGATCCTTAATTTTGTCTTCTGAGGATCTGCATTTTCTAAAAGATGATTATTTGCAAGGGCCTTTTTAAATCTACTTTTGTGCATGAACTAAGGTTAGGAAAGAGGCAGATAATCTATCAAATGTGCCATAACTTTTAAATGAAGGTGACATATTTTTCCCAGTCAGAACAACTTTCATCAGGAATATTTTTGGAAATTTAGAAAATCTCTTTGATGTCAAAAAACTGTTCTCACATTCTTTTGAAGCAGACAAAAGGTCAATGTTAATTGCAATATGTTGTAAATCACATAGATTACTTTCAAGAAAATATTTAAGGGAGATATCTTATATGTGACATTCATTCTTCCACCAGCCAGATATGGATGATGTTTAATTTATAAAGATTTAAAAGGATGGAAGTCTCTTGCAAAATACAGAATTTAATGAAAATCTTGTTTTGTTACCAATTCACAGATATCATCTCATCTTATTTATGGAGAAAAGTGTATTAATCATCACATGCAGAGTTGCAAATTCAGCAGAAACATAAATTATCAGCCCTAAACCTCATATTCTTCCAAAGGACCTGTAAAGCTAAAGTTTTGAATAGCTTGGATAGAAGAAATGGACAAGAACAGATAATGCATCTTTTGAAACACAAACCTGCAAAGATGTTATGCTCAATTACTCTGACAAAAGATTTGGAAACCAACAATATCCCCTGTGGAATACCACTGTTAAACTGGAATGCTAAATCAAAAGCTCAAAGTTAAGCAAGAATACTGTACCATAAGCCACATTAAATGCGTGTCATCCTTAAAGCTAGACCCCACTTGGATATTTATTAAGTAACTATTTCTACTTTTGGGGGGGTGGAGGGAAGAGGGGGAGAGTTGAGATTAGCAAAATATCAATAGAAGTACCACTCTGGATGTTGCACAGAGGAACGATGGGACTGACCAGGATGCATCCCCCACTGCAAGTCCTCTGGTGACCAGCCAGAGAGTTCAAAAGTTGTTTTAAAATCTAAACAAAGCTTTGTAGGCAATAAAAAACTCTACTAGATACTGAGGGAGGGAAAGAGCTGCCTGGAAGGGATTTAGGAGGAGCTATGATAGCTATGAACACCGACAGAAGGCTACTGTGCACCACCAAGGACTTCCAGCAAGCTACTGGGCAAAGGTGCTGCAGCAACCTCAGCAATGCCATGTTGCAATGGTGTATGGAAAACATGCTTGTTTTACTTTCAAGGAAGGCTTTTCAGCCAAGATGCACAAGGAGCAGGGTTCATGTGCAAGAAAAATCTTCCATCTGCTGGAAGGAACACAGATGCATCCAGCCACCTACTGTGGGCTCAGTGCAGGAGAGACATTTTCCAGGCAGCTGATGGTATCAGCAGTGCTCATCACTGTGGATGTTTGGGAAGCTGCTGCTTAATTTGGGACACATCTACCCTGACGCTGATGTTGGGTAACAAGGAATGGAATGTGGGCTGTTTCTGAGGGACAGGAATGACGTTGCCAAAAATGCACTAAGAATACAAGTCCAATTTAGGCCAGTCAGTTCTTATTATCTTCACTGAGATGGCGAGTCCATAATTTTGGCTGCACAGAGAAAAGGGATCATCGTTCTGAACTACAGGCCCGACATGCAGAGCTGCTGCACACGCAGCTGAGGGAGGTGGGGTCTGGGAGGACCTCGGTACACACTAGGTGGGTATTGGACACCTTGTGTTCCTGCACTAGGACATAAGGGATAGGATTATAGACAAGCTAAAAAAGACCTAGGAAAACTTCAGTGACTTGTGGTACCATTTTAGTCTACCTGTTCGGGATGTTTCCGCTGAATATCCAAGGTCTGTGCCCCAGAAAACAGGGGTGCTGCGGGATCAGCTCTGCTACACTCCTTGTTCTCCAGAGAGGTATGCCAGTCAGTGGGGGATCATTATTCACCTGGAAAAGGATGAATTTGTTGATTGATGTTAAAAGCTGATAGGGAAGTTGAAAGGACAACAAACAAGGAGAAATACAGAGCACACAAATGTGATTTTAAAGTTAAGGGGTTTTTCCCATTAGGTAACTCTGCATATGAAATAATAATGGTGCTAACTAAAACATTAGTTACTACTTGATGATGACACTTTACATCTTTCTGTAAACCTTTTATTGACACTAGCAGACTCTCCTGTGAATAAGAGAGAATAATGTCCTACATCGATATCTGGCACATGTAATGTGTTTATATAATCCAGTCCTCCTCACAGAATTAATTTGATCTGTCTGGTTTGGAGCATGTACTGCTGGTTACCCGTACTCCCTGTGTGCTTTTATTTCTTGAAAATGCAGCTTGTTCTGGTTTTTTGGCATCTTGGCTGCCTATTGAATGGAGGTAAAAGCACAGACTTGATGGCAGTCTACTGACAATCACTGTTGCTGAACCAGAGCTGTGTTCGTGTGGGATGCAAACAACAGCCACTCATCCTTCAATTTGTGAACACCAAATTGACAGGTAGCTCTTAGAGAAGTTTCACTTCTAAATTATTAAGTAAAAGAGAAAGAAAGAGGGGAAAAAAAAAAAAAGCTAAGAAATTAGAGACAGTTACTGAATTACTCCAGTGAACAATATTGATTGACAAATTCAGTCCCAAAAATCAGAATTAAAATTAACTGCACTTACTGCATCAGTCAGTCACATTGCAGGCTTTGAAAGCAAGGCATGAAAGATGAACAAATGCTGTGAAAGATAAAAGCAAAATGCAATTATAATATAAAAAATATTTGCAAGTTATATTTTATACAGGAGTAACGCATCCTCACAAGTTTGAAAACTTTGCATTACCCAGAAGGAGTAATTGCTTAGCTTAAAATTTTTTCAAAAAGTTCTAATGCAAGGGATATAACTATCAATCAAAATCAAATTAAAAGGGTTTATGGCAAATGAATCAAAGCAGTACGATTTTATTTTTCCAATGAGATTTATTTACATAGTGAGATTAAAAATGTCTCAGATTTATGTACCCACTCTAGAGACATGAATTTCCTAGCTTTGAAACCTTTAATGCAATAACCTTTACCCTGGTTTGAGATAAGCCTATGTCAGCATTTATAAAGTAAGGTCTTTCTAGCTGGTTGGTCCAGTATAATCTTCCATCTTCCTCCTCCTGTGTTAAATGATAACTTTCATTCCTTTAAAGCCCCTTTTCTTTAATCCAGCATTTTCATTCTCTTTTCCTCCCCTTCCATAGTTCTACCTCCAGATCTAGAGGAATTCCAGGAAACTTTCCTAAGAGATTCCTCTAAGAAAAACAAGAATACTTCTCTAGAATCACATTGAGGACTAAAAAGCTTGCCTGGAAGAAAAGCAGTGGTAGCACTGCCTGGGATGACACTGGAAACTTAAAAGATGCCCAGCCTTGCTTGCTCTGCTGATGCACCACAGGGTGCCCCCATGCAAGGGAGATTGCTATACCAGAGGACAAAGCTGTGCTACTTATACACACACAGAGTAAAACATGCACAGAGAAACACATTTGATTTGCTGACTTCTGTCATTAAGATCATATTCCTGCATTTAATTATTTAACACACCCAAAATACCAAAACTAAGCAGCCATCTCATCTACCGCCTACCTTTCAATTAAGTTCATTTTTCCAGACTTTGACCCACAAATGCTGTCAGTTTTCCCGTAGGAGTAGCCATAGAAGTTTTATTTCTTACCAGCCTTCAAAGACTCGTGTTTGTTGTTCCTTCTTCTTCTTTTTATAAAGTGAAAGAATACAAAGAGACCAAATACAGCTAGGTCAGAGGACTACAGAAAGGACTCATGGAATATTGCCACACATTTTGAAAACTCTACAGTTGCCCAGGACTTGTAAGCTGCTGAGCTGTACTCAGTGCTCTTCTACAAATAAAAATAGATGTCCAAACCACAGAAAAAGCACCTTATTATTCATGGTGCATCCTAAGAACTGTGGCAGTTTCCCTCTGAAAAACCTGAGAGGAGGAATTATTAGCAGGACACTGAAGGGACATGCTCAGTTAGTTAACAAACAAGGCACACTTACTTCGTTAGGCTGTGCCATACATGGGTACACGGATACCTGCTTCCCATATCTCCATAATCACAGCGACAAGGAGCAGGACTTCTCCTGCTTGCTCTGAAGCTTTCTGGATCACTGGAGATGATTTCCAGAGCCTTGCTGCACAGATTCTGCCAATTTCTGCTCAGGCTCTTCTATAGGCTGGAATGAGTAGCCAAACAAGCACGTGGCACAGGAGTTGAGTCCGAGTGCCCAGGCACCTATGGCAAAGCACAACGAATAACCAAAATAACCAAATGAATAACCAAACTCCTTTTAATTTACCACTGTGCCAGAGAAGCACATCATGTAATCAGCGGTGGCCAGGGGAGAGCTGAGCTCGTTAAAATCTTGTCAGAGGTTTCTTCTTTGATCCTTTGTTCTATTTTCTTGTTCATCCTGTTTTGTCTCCTCTCAGACAAACCAAGTTCTTGTGAGGTACCAAAACTAGGACTTATGTAACAGAGGTACCCAACTACAGCCTCAGGCACCATGCAGCTGTCCAGGTAGGATATGGCATTCGGCCCATGTCCCATTCCCATGGACCCTTTTTATCCAGGGCAAGAGGAGTATCAGGGACAACCAGATGCTGAACAACAAAACACTGGTGTTTCCAGCATCTACTGGATTATCAAAGTGTTGATGAGCTGTCCTTAACATTAGCAAATATTGCAGGAGGTGCTTTGTATGAAACAATGGATCTAATGAATGCACAACAAGCTTCTCTGCAACAGGTGAAGGAAGACAGGGTGTGGCAACACCTTGAGATCAAATGAAGGGAAATAGCCCAGTTAGCAATAAAGGTTGACCACTACAGTCCAAATAATTCAATTTAAAATACTGCAAATCTACTACTGCAGCATATAATATCATCATGACTGCATCTATTCTAACCCACTGATGACCTCAGGGAATTTGCAAGAATATTAGTTCTGTTTTCTGTCCTTTCATCCCTAATGTACACAGGCAGACTTTGCTATGTCTGCAACAAGAGCAGCCACTATGTTCTTAAGAAAAAAAAAAAAGACCACTCCCATTATCTGAATGCCAAATTTCATATATTCAATTCACCCATATCCCACACCAGCCTTTCAGCTACGCTAAAAGAGATGGGCTCAGATCTCTAAAATTACCAGGACAGAAGCAACATTTTTGTCAACCACAACATGAAACCATAGCAAGAAAAACACAGCTGACATGCTAAAATATGAAAAACTGCCATTATATTTAAGGTGTTTCTAAGAAAGAATATTACATTTACTATTGTGAATAAATTTACAGATTTACTATACATCAGACATTAGGCTTTATTTTTCTGTATAAAATAAATATAGCTGAAGTATAAGATTATGACTTCACTATTATTTCATAAAACCATTTAATTTAAACAGAGATGCCTATTCACCTGATACCATAAAACTGAAAACAGACCCATCAAATTATTGTACAACACAAGCACATTGTACATAAAGACAACATAGGTAGACTTGTGAAACTGCTTGGTTTTATCACTGTTTAATGATTTGTTGCACTATTTATAGGATAAACAATAAATCTTACATGATTCATCATATTAGCCAATAAATCATGAGACAAATCATTAGGCAGAGTGATAAAATCAAGTGTTTTAGAAATAAGTTAATCTATGATGCCAATGCCTAATCTAAACAGTTGCTTAAAAACCCTATTTACTAATCATTTTTACATAAAGAAAGACTGATGATTATGTAGATTAAATGTGTACTTATTCCTATAATCACATGTTCTGTGCTGGTCTGTTTAAAAAAAAAGAAAAAGATTGAAAAATCCACTGGGAAAAAGTAACATCATTTTGATTGTATTTGTATATTTACCAAGGGCTGTCTGTGCCACTTTTGAGTCTGCCCTTGATTTCAGGGAAGAAAGGGTTAATTAAAGCATGCTGCAAGGTTGCTGGACAAATATTATCCTCAGCTATGAATTCCTTAATATCTTAATTAACAATTTCATTAAGATGTGATGGCTGGTTCTAATGCTTCTCCATTCTTCAGTCTGAATATAACCCTGTAGACTTTCTCATTTGTGACAACTGTGTTTATAGCTTCTCTACCCATAGAGCTTCATGGCACTTTGAATTATGCTCAAGAGTATATGGGCATCACGTCACATTTGTGTGCCTGATATCATACATGACTAGCCGCGCTCCAGCCAGGGTCCTTAATGTACATTCTACAGATGGACTACCCTCTGAATGCTTAGCCAGATATTAAGTTAAATCTTTTTGGAGTCAAGCTTGTTTCACATCAGTTATACAAACATATTGGTTCCTTTAAAAGGACAAATGCACTGAGAATAAGACAGGGAATCTAGGTCGGAAATCTAGGAAAATCATTTTAAATTTTAGTTTGGCCTTTAAATTTGAAAATCTCTTCTCTGGGAATTGTTATCTGTGGAGGGTTTGTTTTCATTTACTTAATCCCAAAGAGAAGTAGGTGAGCAATATTTATCGAGAAGTAGGTAAGCAGCATAGTTGGCTTAGCACGAAAGAAAAATAAACAGCAAGGCAACCTCCTTCCCTCCCAGTTTCTGTTTTGTATTAAAATGCAACAAACCTGAAAAGATAGTGACAAACCAACATGATATTTTCTAGCTCAGGATTTTTCCTCAAGAAAGAAAAAACAACATTAACATTTATATGTCACTGCCTATCCATCTATTTATCACACTGCGACTATGCAATACCTACTGTACCTTCTCCATACAGCTAATCTTGAGAATAAGGTATTTTCCTCTAACTGAAAGAATATGTTTGAGTGGAAAAAAAAGCATCTGTAATTAGGGCTGTGACCAACTGTTTACTTGTCACACAGAGCCGGGTGAACAAACCCCTCCAGCTCACCAAGGACACTAGGGAAGGGAAAAGGAGGGGCAAGCCTGGCACTGGGACGGGGGCTGTGTCAGAGAGGCTGAAGGGAGCAGAGGGGATATTGTTTGGTTTGTTGTTTTCTTGCTTTTTATCTCAATCCATACAGCATATTTTGTAAAAGATGTCTGAGAGAAGGCTGTAGAAGTGATAGCAATTTGGTGCTTTATGCAGTATAGGTGGGGATCATTTGTTTGTATCTTTGGTTTATAATGTGCAGGCATCCCATACATGTAAAATGTAATACCCAGGAGCACACCCGAATCGTATGTTTGCACTCCCTGGTTATTCTTTGAGAACCTGCTTATCTTTTGCTTCACTTTTTCCTGATGACACTTAAGGTCAGATTTTTAAAGGCACTTAGATGCCTCGTTTTATTGAAATCAATGGGAGCTAGGTGCTTAAACATCTTTGGAGAACTAGCCCTTTAATGTTTATTAACAGTGCCTCAGATGAGGGTACATCCCAGAAAACATAATAATTGCCTTCCTTTATTAACTGTGGTGTGTCAAGATAAGATAGAATCAAGTCCTCAGACTCATCTCCTCTCAATGATTTCCTAAATGAGATCAGTTCCCACTTACATCCTGAATGACCAAGGGTGACTAAATCAGAGCAATGAAGTATGTTTACGTCCTTGAAACTCAAATCATCTTGCAGACACTTCTCCCAGTGTTGCTGATTCGCATATTATCAAGTCTCAAAATGTTTGGTGTTTTTCTTTAACACTCAGCTATAATCATTTTAACTACAAGAGAATATCTCCTTTTTCTTTTTAGGTAAAAAAATGAAGCTTCCCCCCACTTTGGGAGCTGAGACTGTCACATGTGAACTATAGAACTACGGGTAAAACAGGATTATTTCCTTGGTTTTTTGCCCTGAAACTTTTAGTCTTGTGGAGCCACATATACCTTGTTCATGAATGCATGGCACAAAGTAGAGGGATCTCCAAATCAGCCATGAGAATACATCCTGCATCTTTGGATAGAAAAATTCAAGTCAGGAACAAAACACTTCTAATAAAAGCTTTTGGATTACTGGTAAGGGAAAAGTAAGGAAGAGAAAGGGAGGGACTCTTTTCCTGACAGACCTTCAGTGCCAATGGAGAATCTTTTCAAGCACTAGAATGAGCTTTGCATGAAGCTCATCCTGAGCTGAACCTCCCGAGGCTCAACCTTGTACATTCCAGCATTTCCACCCTGCTCTTCCAAAGGCAGATTTCCATCAGGACTCATTTCCACCCTCTGCTTAACTAGTGACACCCTCGGTTACTGTATTCTTGGGGTTCACCTTTCTCCCTTTTAGTCTCCTACAAGCACTGCAGTGGCACATTCTCCTCTAGAAAATCTCTACTGAGTGTTTTGTACCTTGTGTGCCAGCCAGGAGGTGTCCATACTTTCAAGAGAAAGACACACTTTGGCCTTTGAAGTCATTCAAATCTATTTTTTGCTGCTGTGATTCCCTTTTCCATTGTTATCTATTTTACTTTCATTCATTTCTCTTCAGCTCTCCCTGCATCTTTCCCTCCCCTCTGATCTTTTTCAGTTCTGCTTTTTATTTTCTCTGCTGCAAACCACTTGATCAACATTAGACAAAGCAAGCAGCAGCCACCACAGGTAAGAGAGACACCAAAATTTTAAGACACTATGTCCAATCCACGTTCAAATTCGTTTGAAAATGTGACTGATGAAAAACTCTGAGGGTTTCTAGTCTTTCCTCAGGCATCTTCTCATTCTACTTTCTGCTGTCCCCATGCACTCCTTTCTTCCCACAGGGAGAATGCCCGAGGGAACAGCTATAAGGTGCCAGTAGCACCCAACTACAACAGACTGACCAGAATCATTTTACAATCAGAAATGCTGGCTTGACCCACACTGAGTGCCTTTGCTCATTCCCTCCTCTCCTTCCTCCCAGCCCAGCTGGTGTCCTATAAAGGAACTCTCAGACATTGCAACAGCTCTGTGTCTTTACCTTGGTTTGGTTTTAATCCCCCCACCAGGGACCAGCAGACCACCACTCTGGGCAGTGGGCAGTATATGCACCACAAGATGTGTTTCAACCAAGTCCATCTGTCAGAGCAGTGAAAGGTTTGAGTTCAGGCTTAACAAACTGCAAGAGATCCTCTCAACTTCTCACACTATTTCCCTCTAACTGACAACACAAAAAACAAACACATTTTGGGAGTTCTTTATGTTAGTTTTTCACCTAATTTTATCTTTGTCGATCGTCAGCTGATTTCTCAGAATTCCCTCTCTGCACCTGAGGGATATTTATTTACCTCTCCAGAACTGCTAGGGAGGAGACTGGATGCATGCTGCATTTCTGCAGAAGCAGGCAACTCCTGGCCACGCCACCTCTCCAGGGTAACTGCTCTAAAGCCTGTTAAATCAATTTTAACACTCCGCTGTTTAATAACAGCATAAAGCACAGCCCTTGCGTGGATTTAATTAGAGCCGTGCAATCGACATAAAGCGCCCAGAACGGGGCTGCACCGAGACAAACCCACTCATTATCTCAATAAATTCAAGACTGCCTGGACAGGTGCTTCTTAAAAATTAAATTTTTGAGGTATCATGATCAGCGGAACTACCCCAACAGTCACTTGCAGATAAAATTGTAATATTTCAAGTACCTCCCCTATGCACAATGCCTGTTGAGGTCAAGAGATGCTCTGTGTCCATTGACATGCAGGACCAGGGCTACTTCATACACTGAATTGCTTTTTTCCTATCCCTATTCAAGCCAGATGTTCTCAAAGTGATAATCAGGTGGTGTGGGGACTGTGTGGCTACAGAACTGGGTAATGCTGGGACTGTATTCCTGGAAGTTTTTTTGTATATCTAGATTTTAGAGTCAGGGATTAAGAGGTTCTTATCTAAGACATCCAAAATTATTTCTAAAGTAGTACTGCAAAAAGCATTTTACAGTGAATTACTTTTTAAAACATATTTTAAACAGAAACACATCACCATATTTTCTGTGGGCTTGAAAGCTTATGTTAAGTTTCCAAATAAGTCAATTCTATAAAGATAACATCTTTTCTTAAAAAAAAAAAAAAACAAAAAAAAACAAGTGTTGCAAGCTAACACAGTACATAACAAATAAGCTTTAATTAAAATTTAAATTGAAATCTGTATTGGCTAATCACTCCTGAACAGGAAATATTTTAAGGCAAGGTTTTCAAAAGCTCTCTGGTCAAATGTTTCGGTGTTTAGTACCTATAATTAGGGTAAAAAAATGTCAAATTGTTCTGTTCTACAAAGTCTAAGTAGAATTTACTAAAGTTCTTGCTGTCCATCTGTTCCTACTGTGACATTTACAACGGAATTTCTACACCAGCTTAGAACCCAAAACGCAGAAGTCCCCTGGGAATGTGGCTGTGTTTTGACAAACAGGTAGAATCTCTGCTGGTTTAAAATTGAGTTCCTGCTGCAGATGACGGGCTATGCTGAAAACCTGCCCTGCAACAACCAGCATGACAGTGCCACGTTTCTTTCTCACCTTTGTTCTCAGGGATGCTGTAATACACATATTAGTACAAAAATTGTCATTTTTTAATCACACACAAATTTCCTGATTGCTGTATTACATGTCTGACAACTGTTCTATGTGGAGACATTCTAATCACTTAGGCCTCATGTGAAAGGCAGCTCCAGATGAAGACTGAGTGCAAACCACCCCGAGAGGTGTCAGATTTGCTGACCCATGAGCCATGTTCATTACCCATGGAGGTAAATAGCAGTAAGAATATTAACAATGAGACCTGAAGCAGCCATAAAGCCCCACCTGAGGTGATTTGAGATATCACCCTATACTTTTAACCCATTATAAATAAATCAATAAAAGCCAAAGTCAGCAAAGTGAATACATATCATACTTAAACCTAATTAAAGGTTAGTTTTGTACAGATCTCTAGCAGTCTTCAGTAGGGATAATTTCATCTTCCAGTCAGGATCTCCCTGCAAATATCAACACTAGGCACTACTGAAAACACAGCTGACTTCCAAAATGGTCTCTGAGAGATAATGACTCTCTTTATTGTGTTTTGATTCATATTTTACAATAAAGTAACTTTTAAAGTTCCCCAAACAGAACATTATGTTTTCCTAATTACAAAAAATGTGTATAGTCTTTAAAAAAAAAAAAAAATCCTTTCATAAGACAACATTTATATTTTCCATTGAAAAAGTGCTACTGCAATAAAGTGGTTTATGTAAATATATACTAAAAAAAAAAAAAGCTGTCAAAACCTGCATGAGTTGTTTAAGCACCAGAAATGAGAACCAGCAACAATGAAGATGTGCTGCCTTCAGATTTGGCCACATGCCACCACTCTAAAGAAGAGTCCATCTAGAACTGCATTACCCTGTTGAGCGAGGGATTGGCTTTTTTTCTTTTCCCCCCTAAAGTAAAACATTTTTGACAAGCAACTCATCTACAGCCATTTCCCAGAGCTTTTCTTTCATTTGCATTCTCATTAGGAAAAGGCAGTTTTGCAAAGCAGAAGGTGGGAGTGCTCACCACGGAGTGCAAGCAGGGACCCCCACATCGGAGGGGATAACCCGAGCGGAGCTGACAGCGCAGACAACGCCAGATCTGTGATTGGCAATTGAAGCAACGCCAAGTGAAACATGAGCAGCAACATCACATCACAAATCATTGAAACAAAGGCACTCAACCTTTTTCAGGTTAACTTCATAGGGACTGGACAAAACAAGAATAGACACTTTATAGGAAAACAAATAGAAAGCAATGGTTTTTTTTTTTTCTAAACACCTTCACCATTTTGGGAATAATACTGGGGGGAAATAATGCTTTAGTTATGATTTTATTGAAGAAATAATACATTTTGGCTCATCCCAACGCTTTGATTTTATTGTTCGAATATCTCCAGGTTTATAAGTGAACAATGCCAAGTTTTAAACATATTGTAATAGAGTCAATTTTCGAACCAGTTCCAGAGAGCCACAAATGCAGAAGTCATTAACAAATAATGGGCTTTGTGTGCATGCTGATTTTTTATTTATTTATTGCACCTCATTTGGTAAAACATCCCTCAGTCACTAAAAAGCACAGAAATGGGCAATGCAAACAGTTGTTCCACCAGACATCATATGCTTGGATGAAGTTTCTAAAGGAAGAAAGTGGCTGCATCAGTTTTGTTAGCTGCCAATGTAAGCTTTTTAAAAATGTTTTGAAATCTGGGACAAATGAAAGTTAAATATATCACATAATATGGTGACTGTAACAACCTAGCTCAGATTACTCTTAGATTCTCTTGTGCTTCAGAAAAGTTCTTGCACAACTTCAATGATAAGGAAAATGGACGCATTCCAGAAGTTTTTAAAGGCACCGCAGAAGAGGCAGCACCAAATAATTATAAAAAATGGCACTGTTTCTTCAGTTTGCTTTTTAGAAAATCACATTCTAACTTGGTGTCTTTTCCATACCTTATACTTGTCTACACAAAAGGCAAACCCAATTAATGAAAATGTGCAGGTGTGGTAAACGAGCTCAGTTCTTCTGGATGAGTTTCCTTCCTTTATTGGGTCAGTTTTGGAGCTCGTTATAAATGAACAGAGTCTCTGCCTAGAATTGCAGACACTCCTGTATAAATACTGATAAAATATAAATAGATACTTTTTCTAAAATATGAGCTAGAAAAATAATAAGCAATGTCCATAATGTTTACAGCCAGTGCCCAGGCTTTATAAACCAAGGCCCTAAATCCTTCTTAAATGCCTTGCTGTTTTAAGATTCCAGGAACATCCTGCATTTCATAAACACAAGAATGGAGTTTTAATTTTTTTTTTTTTATAATGGCAAATATGCAAAAAGAAAAAAAATAAACTGTTTTAGACAGAATCCCTATGCAGACAAAAAAGAATGTGAGCGCAGCATCCTTCTGGCACAGACATCTGTCACTCACACA
>JAWWEW010000020.1:4946369-5006369 GCA_035583185.1 Anabacerthia variegaticeps | reverse complement strand
ATTTTTTTGTGTGTTCTATCAAGAACAGGTCTCTCCAGAGGTCCTACTGTCTTCAATGGACACCTGGGAAAAAGGCACTTGGGCACTATCAGAAATCAGTCATTCAGCTAGGTCCAGCCCAAGGACAACATATCCCATAATTCGAGACTAGACAAGAAATTCTGGACGATGTTTATAAAGAAATTGACAGTCTCCACTGGAGACTGTTTGCTTTCAAATGCAAATGTGTTTCCTCTATTTTCTCAGAAAGATTTTAAAAGGTTTCTTACTCATGACTTAGGCCTTAAATTCTCACTATTTTTTTCTTTCTTCAAAATAACTGATGTCTGGGACTATCCCACAAACCAGACCAACTTTACAAAGAAGAATCTATAAAAATCCCTTAATGTGCTGAAAGCCCTAACCCCAAACAGATGGGATGCCATTACTAAAAGGCAGGTCCTTAAAATCTATCATCATTATAAATAGCTTGGACATTGTTAAACCTGGGATGCTGTGTGCCCAGCTGGATTAATTAATACCCACTACTCATTGACCTTTCACTGAGAATGTGGACAATCAGTCCCCCAAAGACAGATGATTCTCTCCCTCGCCTTACATTGATGATGCACACAAAGCCTTTTGATGCAAAAGCAGGAAAAAAATCCTAAGAAATGTACAAACCCAGCTCATGTCATGTTTTCTTCTGTGTTAAAGGAAATTTCACAGTGTATTCCAATGACTGTGTGTCAGTAAAATCCCAGTGCAAAATTCAGAACACTAGCTCTTCAGGCACATCTAGTCACTCATAATACACCAGGCTCCACAGACACACATACATGCAGCTCTGCTGCTTCATCACAATTCACTGAGGCTGCTGACTTGCCCTTAGTGCAAATTATGACCAGTGTTTTACAAAACAAACAACTGTTCATATACGCTTTGTATTCCTGTTAAGTTCAGGAATTGTTGAGTTACACAAGGAATAACCTGTGTTGACCTTTTAACCACATGGAGTCCTTACAGTGCTGTTCTCCTGTGGTCATTACCAAGCAGCACACACTGAAGGAGGAAAAAGGAATCTATCCAAGTCAATCTGCAGGAGACATATAAGCTGGAACTAGACCAGGACACCAGGGCTAACTTCCACTGTCCTATAATAAGTACACGAGAACTTTAATGACCACAAATGGTCCAAGTGCCAGTGCCATGTCTTACCCTAGTGAATGCTGACAGCTCCAGCAAAGCTGTCCATTCCCACCGTGCTTGTGCACTCAGCATTGACTCCGCAGGCAGAGCACTGCCCACCAGAGAAAGGAAAGGAAAAGCTGTGTTTACTTTTGTTGCCTTTCCTAAACAATGATTTAACTCCTAGGATCTTGAACCTGAAATAACAGGTTAAACAGATATTCTATGAAAGGTATTGAACCAACACATGCTTAATTTCATGTATCATAGTAGTTACCATGAGCTCGGGGAGGAAAAAAAGAAAAAAACAAAAGGTATATAAATGCTACTTACCTTATTTATACATCCCCAGTTTCCACTCATTTATGGCTCAGAGATTTTCTGATCCAGACTTGGCATGTTTTTATTTAATAGGTTTGAACAGAGTCTTCTTCCATGAACTTCTTTGGTTCACTTTTGAATCTATGTCAACTTTCAGGACCCTTAACAGCCTCTGAAATGGAGTTCCATATCTTACTTAACATCTGAGTATGAACAAAAAAAAAAGAAAAAAATTGGTTTCCTTTGTTTTGAACTGCACTATTAGTTTCACTTGATGTTCAGCTCTTACATGTGAAGAGGATGCAGTCATTTCCCACTTACCCTGTGCATGTCATTCCCAGTCCTGTAGATCTCTATCAAATTCTCCGTCCGTTGATTCTACTCCAGGCTGAAGATTGTCAAACTTCTTTTATCACACAGAAACTGCTCCAGAAGTCTGATCACCTTTATCACTCTTCACATATCCCCTCTGAAATGGGAGCAGGAGAATTACTCATAGCACCGAAGCACATTGTACCAGAGCTCTACGCAGACACACGGTCATGTTTTCCAATTTGTCTTCTATTTCTCTCCTAACAATTCCTAACTTGGCTTGGGTGTGTTTTTCTCTGACCAATTCACCTGAAGTCAATGGAACTGGGAACTACTCAACTTCTATTATTTAGCAAAAGTACATTGTGCCCAGCTGTCCCCATAACAAGTACCAACACTGACTGACCGTGATATCTGAGATACTTCTGGTCCCATGATGAGACAACACCTGATATTTGTGATTTTCAGCTGTCCAGCTTGGCTTTCAAGACATTATTGCCCTTTTCACACAGAGCATGACAACAAACTCTTCTATTTGTCCACAGATTGGTTGCCAGCTATTTTTTTTCTGTATTTTCTGCAGCAAATAACAGTAGCTCAAAAGGAGTCAACTCTCCCCAAAAAGCTTGGCAAGAGTGAGGTTTGCTCTTACCTAGAAAAACTGGGGCTAAAACTACTTACCGTGGACAAAGACAAAACCTTTTGGGACTTTAATGTAATTAAAGATAAGCCCAAACACTCTTCAGAGAAATACACAAAATCTCAAGCACTGGCTGATTTAACTTAAGAACTCAAAAGATTAGCAGAACTCTGACTGCAAACTGTCAGCGAGGGGTTTAAATCTCCATTTCACTTTTCTGGGTTCTAGTTTCTTCCACCAGCAGGGAAATACACCAGAAGCAATCTGAATGTCAAGAAAGCCCTGACACTGACTATCAGAATGCAGTTCTACCAGCTGAAATGCAGCATTGTCTCTGGTTGTCCAAGTCTGTATTACAGGTAAAATCTCAAATATTCTTCAGACCATCTGGGAGAAAAATAAGGTTCACATGTTACAGAGAGTGCAATCTGAATAAAACAGAGCTTGTTCTATGCCCATCAATGGCAAAAATCACCTGTAAAACCTTCATAACTGGAAGGGATTTCCAAGAAGGAAAGAAAGAAGACCACATTTGGTTTCTCACAAACCAGACTGGATTTTAAGTACTGAAGAAAAAATATCTGCAAGCTAAATAAATAGATTCAGAAGTCACTAAGTCTAAGACAAAACACGAATTCAAAAAACCCATAATAATTTACTAAAAATTGTATTCAATGGATTACAATCTGCCTTTTATTTTCAGGTTCATTTGTAGCCCTCAAATGCTTGCCAACAGCACCATGTGAAGACCAGCTAAGACTGGGCAGAGAGAGATGTCCATGAAGGTAACGCTCACATGCTGTAACTGAACCTCATTTGGGAGCCATTCACAAGAATAAAGGTAAAAGATAGATATTCCATAGATATATTTATAGAATATTAAGATACAGACACAAAATACACACCAAAAAGGCTGGTAATCTTCAGGACAGATGGCTGGGCTCCTCCATTTTTGCCAGGATGTGACTTCCTCTCTTCAATTACGGCTAGATTTGTCAGGTTCTGATTATGTATTGACATGAAATTGTTACATCCAATCACATAATCAAAACTATGCTACTAATAAGAAAAAATTGCATTAAAATAACTATAAAATATTCTCACTAGAAAACTTCATGCATTTCCATATGTGTCTTCTGAAATTTAAAAGCAAGTCAGAGGAGCAGGGTGGGAATCTGTATTTCTATATATGCATAATACATGCAATACACACTTAGCCTGGTTTTGAAAAAGAGTCAAATTATGACAGAAATAAAAATACATTGTAAGAGAAATAAAAACATATTGGAAGTAAAAAAGAATATAAAATTATTCCAAAGACAAAATGCAAACATACCATGCAGTTTCAGTAATAAAGTGGAAACCACGTGACAAATGAAAAATAGTATCATTCCTTGGTCTGCCACTAATTCCACGCTGATATTATCTTTATCTATTGATTATATACAGCTCTAGATAGCAAGTGTTATTTTCTTTTCTTCATGCCATATGAGCAGCAACTCTAGAAATCCTCAAAATGGACTTCATCCTTCTATCACAGTTAAATTTTGTATATTAGCAGAAACATATTTAGACAATAATAAGGCAGTTTTGAAAAATCTGCAAAGAAACATAAAACTGGAATACATTAAAATTCTTCAGCATAGGGGATACCATAGGAGAACTCCAAGGTGGGAGTTTTTCTCAAGCCAAGACAGAAAGAAGAGTAGAAGGCATGAGTATGTAGTTAACATTTATTCTTTCCCTGTGAATTTCGTACTGTATTGTATCAGGAAAGCAAATGATGGGATTTTTTAATTCTGTGTTATACTGCCCTTCTGATTGCATTCCTCCTCTTCGATTGCACCATCTGGTTGGCAATTTGCCTGTGTGTCCTTCCTGCTTTCTCAGAAACTAACTGTGGATGTGCTTAGGAAAGAAATGGGAAACATTGCCACTCAAAGAGTTGCCTGCCTGCCCCATTTTCATTCTGCTCCCTTTCTTGTCCCTTTTCCCCTCTTCCATCTCCATGTTTCTGACTCTTGAGTATCCCTGTGCCCATGGACTGGGTGACTTCCAGTAGTGGTGATAGAAAATGTTTGAATTTCAAATAGCTTTTTAAAGAAGGTATCTCTTTTGCAAACAAAGATTTATGTGGCTTTATTTAAGGTACACAGCACCACTGGTTTTTAATACTTGCCACATACATCTGTCCCTTTCTCTCCCTTTTTTAACTACATGTATTTTGTAAATAGGAACTTATTTTCCAAACATTTTTTTATTTTTTACTTTATCTATAAGGTCTTGCCTTAGAACACTAGCCATTCAATATAAGGACAGCATAATGACAAACACCCAGAAAAAAAATCTCTTTTTCTTTTCTTTTCTTTAACATTCATTCATATCATAAACCAGTAACAGCAAAATAATGCCATTGCTTCCACTCCAGCATTCCTTCTAACCACGAGACATCACAGAGGATGGAGCACCATTTCACAGTTCCTACCAGGGCTTTTCTGTGCCCAGAGGGCTTTGTACAACTAAGGACCTCAGAACTGGACTACATGAACATCAAGTGAATGCAGCTCCCAGTTCATCACCCTCTCTCCAACAGACCATGGAAGAACCCAGGTAATATTTTTCCCTTGTCTTAGACTTGCCCTATTGGAGGCAATAACATTATCCAAAGATAGCAAAGACAAATGAGAAATATCCAGAACTTCCAGCCTTTTAGAGAGTAAACAATTGGGAGCATGAAAGGTATGGTCTGTACATATTTGTTACCATCTGTGTGCACCATATATGGGCCATATATGGGCAAAATAAACCTTTTCTTCCACCAGAGGTCAAGAGCTCCAGAAGACTTTGGTCTCAGAAACCACAGATATCGGCAAACACTGCTGACGAGCATATTTGTGAAGATCCAGATGCACAGATTTTACTGAAATTATCTCTGTTTTCTTACCCAGGAACTAACTGCACATCTGGAAAGGCTTGTCCAGACTAGCAAGAAGCTGTTTAAAGGCTTCAGATTGAACCCATAAGCCATAAGAAGTCTTAGATAGGAGACAAGCACTAACACAACATTGAGAACCTTCAGAACACCAGATCATTTAGCACCTAATCCCACAGTTTATGGGCTGTGACTGCCAACATCAGAGCCATCAATAGTCCTTTCACAGAGAGCTCCTTGTGTACCTCAAGCTTTTCATGTGGGCCTGCCTAAAAGCACTCACTCTTCACAGGGCTGATAAACTCAGAGCTCCAGTCAGACCTTAATCCCCAATGCATTCACAAGTATTCCCCTGCCTACCACATTGCATCCAGTGGATGTTCTTCACCTGTCTAATGGCATTCTTCAAAAAAATATGCAGTTGGATGATAGGATAGCAGCATAACATTGTGTTACTCCAAAAGACACCTGAGATACCCTACCTTGGTGAGTAACTAGTACCAACTGCCCATTTTGCATACATTGACCTGCCCACCATCCTTCTCACTCTGTCTCCCTTTCTTTCCACCTTCAAGTATTGCAATAAAAATTGCAACCTACAAGCCATAAATAGAACTTATTCATTCCATTTACATCGCTGGAAGAACAGGATGCTCTGTAAGCAGTGCAATTTATGAAGCTGGCCTCAGTATGAGTAGGGAAATCCCTGAAACTTACACTTCAACAAATGAAGTTTTTCCTCTTTCCTCACAAACACTGTCTTTGACCTCAACTTTACACAGTATACTTTTCGATCTCTGCACATCTGGAGTCTCCTGCTCTCCTGCAGAACCAGTTCTGCCATTGCTCTCTAACTGCTGCCTGGTTCAGCAGCTGCCTCTTCTCTTTTCCGAGCTATTTATGACTTCATTTGGTGCCACAACATTTTCTGAGTATTTCTCCAAAAAGCTATTTGATACCCTCTCATAAATAATGATGAAAATTGGCAGTTTTTAAAGGTAGGTGCCCCTGGTTTTCCATAAAAATGCTTTTGGTTATGCCAAAGCAATGTGACTGGCTATAACCAACACCTCGAACCCTGTTTTGTGACAGCTCTGCCTGTGAAAGCTCTTGCAATACTGAAGGAGTGTCAATATTTTCAACAAGATGCAACACCTGTATTTACGTATGCAGAGATTATAAAACAGAGAGCCCTTAAAAACATTCTGAGTACAAAACAGGTTTTCAGCCTCAAAAACACAAGTATACTCTAGTTAAGATACCCATATTGTCTTAAATAGACCCATAATTCTGCATTCCAGCTACTGAGACATACTGCAGTATCCAATATACCAGACCACTGTAACTGTTAGTAAATGGTGACTTTTTAATGGGAAACCCTGCACATGTTAAAAATATGATACTCTCCCTAATCGTACGTAACTAAAGTTATCTTATGCAGATCATGAAGATTTAGAAACCTCTGTAAAACAGATGTGCCAAGCTAACCACTAAAAGCAAGCATATATTGAATTTATTTATTAATTTATACAGTGCCCATCTCAAAGTAGAGTCTGGAATCCTGTACAGAATAAACAAAAAATTAAACCAAACTGGGCTCAGAGCCAAGAGAAATCAACTGTACCAATAAAATGGGGGAGGGTGAAAGAAAACTATTCCAAAAAGATATATATATATATATATGTCTCTAGATACTGTGCTGTCTAAGTGGACACATCACAATACCAATACGGGAAGTAAAAGAAATACAATTTACAGCAAGGATAGAAATACTCAAGAAAAAAAAAAAGGAGCAATTATGACAGAGTTAATTTACAGCTATTGAAAGACACAGTAGAGAGGCAATTATAGTGGAGGAAATACAAACTGTGTGAATTTTGAATGAAGATTGAGTACATATATTGTCACACATCTATAAGATTCAGCTCTAACTATTGATCATATTGCATTTTATTCTTTGATTGCAATATTTATACAATAAGAAAACATTACAACTACTGTGTGAGAGCTTTTGGGTGGGTATTCCCTCAAATATATGGACTCTTATTCTATCACTGTCCTCCTTCCCATATTTTATTTATAACACATCAGGATTTTTTAGTCCTTTTTACAATTTTGATGACTTAGATGAATAATGATGAGGTAGCTGCCTAAATACAGAGCTACTATGAAGAAATGCCTCTGAGATCTAGAGAGAAAAGACAAGGAAGCAGCACATTTTATTTTCAAAAGGCACAAAGAACAGGCCACACAATTAAAATGGCTTTTAGCTGTGTATCTTCCCCTGATCGCGGAATGGGTCAGGTTGGAAGGGACCGCAGTGGGTCATCTGGTCCAACCTCTCTGCTCAAGCAGGGTCCTCCACAAGCACATTGCACAGGATCCTGTCCAGGTGGGGTTCAAATATGTCCATTGAGGGAGACCCCACAAGCTCTCTGAGCAGCCTGTTCTGGTGCTCAGTCACCATGGAAGTAAAGAGGTTATTCCTCTTAATCAGGTGGAACTTCCTGTGTTCCAGTTTCTGCCCATTGCAGAGTCTGGTCCCTCCTCTGATGGATCTGACAGATACTGACAGACATGGATGAGGTCCCCTCTCCCTTCTCCAGGTTAAACGGGTCCAGCTCCCTCAGCCCAGAACTGGACACAGGGCTGAGGAGAGGGGTAGAATCCTTGCCCTGACCTGCTGGCAATGCCCTTCCTCACACATCCCAGGACATCCTGGCCTTGGTCCCCAGGACATGCTGCTGCCCAGGGACAGCTGGTTGTCCACCAGCACCCCCAGTCCTTCTCCACAGAGCAGCATCCCAGCATCCCAGCCCGGACTGGGGCACGGAATGCCCTCCCTGCTGCGTTTGCTCCAGCATGGACACCCTTCAGCCCTGGATCCTCAGGGTGAAAAGAGTTTTGTGGCAATAAGGCACTGCTGGGCTGGGCTCAGAACAAGGGGTAGAGCCACACGACCAGCACCTGCTGGTTCTGACTCTTTCTCCATTAATATGTCATTTTATCCATACCTCTGGCGGTGAGCTTTACAACCCTTTTTTTCCTGACATGCTGTCCCCCAGGACAGCCCAGGATCAGCCCTGTTTGTGACACATGGACTTAATCACTGAAGATGTTTTTGATGTCTCTGCTACTCTCCAGATCACCCACTCAGCTTTTCAGAGCCTCTGTCAAAACAATGCTCTCCTTATAAAACTAATGAGAACTTCAGCAACAGGTTCAGATTCCCCTACCATGGAACAAGGTTTCCAAGTCCAAATCAGAGGAAAGCAAAAGACTTTTTCTTCATCACTTAGTGGTTTTGAACTATTTATAAATAGGTGAAGCTTTACTGAATGCAAGTTGTATAGTAATACTACTAAAAATATCAATGATACTGAGCTCCAGCAAAAATTTAAACACATGTGAGAATGATAAAAAAATACATGCTATAAATAGTTGCAAGGATGGATAGTAATCAATAATGTGTAGGCCTAACTCAATAATTCATTTTGTATTGCATATATGACAAACATTATTCTAGGAAGACTAAAATGGTTTAAAAACCATAATTTTAAAAATATTTGCAATGCCTTTGCACTTCATTAGCTAATCACTAGCTAAATTCTCTAACAATAAGACAAGCTAAATTAATCTCTTACAAGTCTAATATAAAGCAATGTGCCATCCCAATATTTTTCTTAATAATTATTATAAAAATATACCTCAAACTAGTAGATTAAGTCAAAATCCTTAACCGTATTACACAAAGCCCTTACAATCAGCTTCATCTCTCATTTGTTATTATCTATACCTAAATATTGATCTAAAACACTAAATTTAATGACCTTTTACACTTTTAGGGGAGGAAGCTTCCTCTCAAGCCTCTCCAGGTAGGTACCTCCACATCCATGAGCCTACAGAAGTACCCACACGCACAGGTACAAACCATTTTTCCAGGGAAAGTTTAGCAGAACATCCGTTTAACACTTATGATTAAAAAAAAAAATTTCCTTTTCATTTTACTAGGAATCTCTTATTGACTTAGATCATAGCTGAATGCTCCAATCAGCTTTATCAGAGGTGAAGCTGTTCATAGTTCTAATTATGACACTGTTTTCATTTGCCCCTAAGGAACTACAATAGATCAGGATACAATTTTCTTTCCTGGGTGTTTGCCTCAAGATTATTACTATTACTATATTACCATTATTACTATTCTCTCAAAGTCTCAGCCAAAACCAGCCCATTTCAAAAATGCAGCAAAGCAAATACAGGATACTTTGCCAGGGTTACTAAATTCTGACAACTCATTGCTTTTAAAGCTTTTGTACTCCCAAACTTGAGGGCACAGGTGTGAAAAACAGAGGCAAGGAGGGAATTTGAATTGCAAAAGAGGGAAAGGAATAAAGGAAAGAACCTGAGGGAAAATCCTACTCAATAAATTGGATTAGGCAAGTCCAAAACTGGAGAGGAAAAAAAAAAAAAGCTACAAAAAATGGTGAGTGCACAACTCTGGAACTGTTCCAAAGCTTAACTACCCTCTTAGTCAATTTGTTATTCCTTGAATCCAGGCAGATCCTCCCCAGTCCAAGTTTGAGCATTATCTTTGTCCTGCTACCTCAGGATGTGCTCGGGCACCTCCTCTTTTGTCTTCAAACCTTTGGAAATAGTGCCAAGGTCAGACAAGTTGCTGTGGAGAAAAAAAGGACATTAAAACTAGATTACTACACAGAATCGAAGCAGGAATTAGATGAGATAAAATGCAGTATGAGCTCTCCAATAAACAGCTAGGATGGGAACAGAGTGAATGAGCACAAGAACTGGGACTCGATTGAGATGTTCCTCAAGCAGGAGCAGCCTTGGTGGGTGTCCTTAGCAGTGCACAGCAGCAGTTTCCAGAGCCTGGGGAAGCAAATGAGTTGCTGGTTGTGAGGACAAAGTGACGCAGCCAGGGATGGCTCAGCAGGGTTCTTGTTCCCTGAGCCTATGGAGGGACAGAGATCCCGCACACAGCCCTGGATTGCACCTTTGGCCACCTAGCCCTCTTCCTCCTCCTGCTCCCCACCTCCCTGCAAAAGGCACTTACCCAACTGCAGCAGCTGCTCTTCTGATCTACATACTGATCCACCTGCTGATCCACCTTCTCTTGCCAGGTCCTCACCCTCTTGGCTGCCTCCAGGACTGTGTGCTTCGTGTCCCCAAGGAGAAAGCTGGTGTAGCACTGTAAGTACAGACAAGGGACAGGAATTAAGGCTGCTAACTTAATTCTTAACTTAATTAGGTATTTACTGACTTTGCCACTGCAAGGCTTTCTTTTCATGCAGTTCTCCGTGTGCAATAATAAACCTTGTACCTATTTAACCGATTTTTATGCAAGAGAACAACTGATAAATTAGAAGCACAGAGTCACGAAAAGTTCATGGCATGCAAATTGTGAATGACTGCTGCGGTATCTGCCATAGTTTTCAAGTCTGAAATGCTCTTTAGCAGCATTAATTTCCCAGCATGCAAACAGTTTTTCAGGTGCTTCTGAAGTTGGCCATTGTACAGGTAGCTTAAAACTTTTTTTTTTTTTCCTTACAGAGCCTTTTCAAAATCTCATTACTGAAAATGGGAACGGTTCACCTGATATGGATTGAAATCCAAGGATTTTGCAAGAACGTCCATATTTCTGAATGCATAAAGCTACAGCTCAGCTAGGTACTTAGGTATGTGCATACTAATTGCATACTAATAGTACTTTTGATATCAGTGGAATTGACAATATTTTTGAAATGAATTATACACATACCCATAATGCCAAGTAAGAGTTCACACTAAACTCAGAGAAAAAAAGGGACAGGAAAGGCCAGAAGTAGATATTTTATTATCTTACAGGCCTTAAAAGAGAAGAAAGGAGAAAGACGAGTAAGTGGTTAGAGAAAGAGTTCAGGAACCCATATTCAAGATGTACATAAAGCCTATAGAAACCTTTTCATTCTCTTTTCCCCAAAGGCTCAGCAAGAACTTTTGTATTTCTAGAACTGACAGCTTTGTGGCGTATGGGGGTCTTGCCTTTTAAGCAATAGCTGGAGGACAGCTCAGGATCAGAACACACTCCTGAATGGAGCAGTGGAAGAGAGGATCCGAGATGTGCCTTTTCCTTCCTTGGTACAGAAGAACACTGCAGCATTCGACTCCTGCTCTTTGCTGGAGCATCTCCTGGGGAAGAAGCTCTAGTTGACACAGCCCCATATGCACAAACACAGCCGAGTTCATTTTGACCAGTGACGTGGCAAATGCGTCAATTTAATCCACCACATAAATGGTGGGACCAAGCCTGCAAAACCTCATTCACGTGAATAATCCCACCAATACAGAGGCTAGATTAAAGGATACACATAAAACCCCAGCAGAGTTAAGGTTCCAAGCTCATCATTTTAGAAAGAGATAATGTTCATATAAACATCCAAACTTCTGGGATATTCATTAGAAAGTGCAAAGCTCTCAGGGTCTGGCCAGTAACATGCTGGCACACAACAATCTCTGTGAGGTAATCTAAACTCTTTTTCAGAATTATATCATTGTATTTTAAAATTTTCAAAAGCTTTCTTGTTTTTGATTTACTCCTTTTCTGGGGTTTATCAACTGCTTTTAGTTTCTTGGCACACTCCCAACCCGTCTGGGTAGTCGCATGAACCCAGTGATCAGTGGCATCTAAAATTCTATCTTAAAAAATCCAAACACCCTTCTTACTGTCACGATCAGCTCAAGCTTTCAATACACAGAATTGCTCTCTCCTGCAGTGCACACACACAGAAATAACCACTCTCCCAAGGCAGCACACTCCCCAATGACCCCACTGCTTTGTGTTTGCTGGGTCACACTTAACCTCACTATTTTAAAACCAATGTTTCCTATATACAATGGTAATTGGAAACGGCCTTCAACAGGCTCTCAAGAACACAATTATATTATATAATGATATCTGAGAATTAGCAAGACACTGTATCACCTTGTTTATCCCTAAGTAACAGGGTATGATGAATGAGAAAACCTGATCCTAGCTAATACCTTTGTGACCACCAAAATTCACTAAATGGATGATCCTAATTGCTTCCCAGTGCTTCTGAAATACCACATTCACAAAAATTTCCTCTTATAATCCATATGGATAGTTCTATTTAAAAATAAAATCCACCTATATATGCTTCAGACCTCACTTTAACGAAATTCTACCCTTATTTTGTAGATTTGGCCACACAGAAACAATGGAAGTGACATTACAGAGCAGGATTTTTACTTATGTATAATGTTTTTTAATGAAAAACTGACATTTTGCTAAAGCAATCAACCTTGAACTTATTGATAGGTAAAACACTAATCTCTCCTTTCCTGAACCCTGGGGATTGCACAACTGTTTAATCTTGCATAAATTTTCATTGAACTATTTTTTTAGATGATTCGGAATAATCACAACTTTATTTAACACAGGGCACATCTTTACTGTTTCACCTTTCTCTGTTAGGCTTTACCTGCGCCACCCTCTCCCAATCAAAAATCAAAAATAAAAGGTATGTTTTCCCATCAAAAATCATAGAATGATTTGAGTTGAAAAGAACTTTAAAGACCACAGAGTTCTGACCCCCCTGCCATGGGCAGGGACACCTTCCACCACCCCAGGTTGCTCCAAGCCCCGTCCAACCTGGCCTTGGACACTCCCAGGGATGGGGCAGCCACAGCTTCTCTGGGCACCCTGTGCCAGGGCCTGCCCACCCTCCCAGGGAGGAATTCCATCTGAAGATGCAATCTAAACCTACTCTCTTCCCAGTAAGCAAATGCTATTTGTAGCTAAGATCCATGCTAAAAGGCATTATAAACACTAATTTATTAATTCCTTTAGCTAATAGAGAAACTAAATATCCTGAGGTTTCCCAACTCTGATGAGATCTCCCATGCCCAGCATTCAGTTACCAAAGCAAACTTCCCCTAAACTGTGGTTGGCACTAGTGGGGCACAGAGAGGAAGCACCAGTTCTCGTGAAGATGGGTCGTGCCAGTAAATCCAGCGCTCCAGCGATATTGTTATTCAGCTATTTCTCCTTGCAAGGGTGAAGTCTGCTACTCTCCCCTGCCTTGAGGACATGTGGATCTACAACTCTGCTGCATAATGAACCTGCCTGTCCCTGCCAACGTTTGGAAAATGTCTGGGCACAGGTGTCGGTTCCTTGTCAGCCTCCAGGGCCAATAAACAGAATCTCTGCAATGTAAAATGAGACAATACATTCACAAAGTCATCAAGTTTTCCCAGAACATACTAAGCTCCAAAATAAATGCATTTCAAGCCTTACAACACTCCCATATTCATAAGGCTTGTTACTGGTTTTAATTTTGCTTGCTGCTTATTTACTGCTTACTCTTTTGCTTTACTGCTCTGGTGAAATTGCTGTTAATTGATACCCCAAATGGAAAGAGACAAAAAAACCCAAGAAAACAATTCCAGAAATGCTTGGTCCTAACTAATCCTGCCATGGACTCACTATTGCCAAGATGGCACCATATTGAAAGGTTAAAAGAACGTCTTCCAAAATGCCTGTATCCTCTTTAATCTCTTGTCAATCTTTTTAAGTGGCTTTCTGGCAGTGAAAGTAACCATCCCTATTCTGTGACAAAACACTTTTGACAGAAGATGACCTTACAAGCAAAGTTATGATGTCTTTCTGATGACTGCAGCTGTCTTAGCACGATTTTCACAGGAACAAAGCCCCTCTGAAGAATTAGAAATGCAACTTTTCCCTATAAAAAAAATGTTATATTCCCCAAAAAGTAGGATTCCCAGCAGACTCTCACATATTAGCTTTTTAGGGAGCCTTTCCCCGTGAGTTTTTAGTAATTATTGAATAGCAGTTCCCAGAGATACACAGTCCCATTCCCCCAGAATGCTTGGGTTTGTTCTGGTTAATGAATCATAGTCTACTTTGAAAAATCTCTGCTGCCCCTTGAAAATCACCCTGAATGTCCCTCAAGCTGCTTGCCCACCCCAGTGCCACCTGTACCTGCCTCCAGTGATGATGGCACCAGCTTACATCTGTTTGCTCTCCACCAAACCCAGTCTGTTCCATGCCTGATTTCATGAGGCTGAACCCCCATATCTTATGATGGCTTAAAAAGTGCTTGTCTAGGCAAAGTTCTCTGCAAACTCTCATAGGCTTTTGTGCATGCTGCATTGTGAGTGTATGCATTTAATGTTTGCATTCATTTCAGGTCAGACTCATTCTACTGCACAATCTGCAGTAAAACAAGTACAATCAGCTGATAACAATAAAGAACGGTGCACAGTTGTTCATTTCCTTAGCAAGAAAACAATCAATTTAGCAAAGCAACAAAATCAATGAAATATCAGCTATTCCCTAAGCTACTGCTTGCTTTCTCCCATCTGATCTCTGGAGCCTTTCCTTCTGCGATGGCATAAATGACAACAGGAAGATTGGAAATGATGGTCACAGTGCTCCTTCACCTTTCTCTCAGGAGCAAGACCAGCAGAGATGAGTTCTAAGGGAAAAAAAAAACTCTGCTGTTTGAGGGAAATTTACATTTGAACCTCATTGATAATAAGAAGAAATGATTAATTTCTCCTGTAAACAGCACACAATAGCTTGAGGTTTGGTGCTGTATTTATTCAAAGACAGTGGGAAAAACCTATCAGTGTGTGCTCCACCAGGCAGCAATGTGATACCATTAGAGGAGCTCACAGTCCTTCATGCTGCATGTGAAATAATAATTGACTGCTGAGTTAGGACAGCATTTTTAGCTTTATGATTAAAGACATGAAGTTCTAGGTTGCAAAACTGTGCTTTCTTTTGCCTATCAGAGAAAAATGCCCAATCCAACCCATAACATATTTATTAAAGAGACATGTCTAAGTACTCACAATCCATGTGTGTGAAGAAATCTGTAGGCCAAGTACATCTCTACTACAACAAACATCCTGGTACGATTTGTTAGGCTGGGTTTTCAAAGAGAGATGTATCTACTAACAGGTACCACCTACTTTGATTTGAGATGCCACAGGATTCTGACACCCTGAAACTCATCAGCTATTTTTCAGTCTGCACTATAATCATACCATAATCACCAAACCTTCTTTTTTGTTGCTGGCAACTGTTATGAATATAATTTAACATTAATATATTGCTATAGCATCAATATAACATTAACATATCAAAATATAAGTAATTTATACAAACTTCAAATAAATGGAAATCAAGAGAATTTACCTTTTCTGAAAATCTTCCTGTTGATAGAAGTTATGATTAAATTAGTACATTTTTTCAAAAGTACACCAGTGATATGACTACTAAAACTTATTTTTGCAGTTCGTTCACAATAATTTTCTATCAAAAAATCACATCTTTCAGTAACAATCACTACGAAAACTATATTTTATTAATGCTTTATTTCTAATACTGCATTCATTTTTTCAACTGGCTTTTCATTCTGGAGCTTTAAGTGAAAAATCTTTCAGATTTACTGACAAAACCAGCTAATCTTTCCCAAGATTAACCCATTCCTTTGGAGCCTTTCAAATTAGTGAGATGCATTCCTTAAGAAATAAAGGCAAAGGCCCTTTCCATGACTAAGACTTGCTACGCAAACCAATTGTTCCCAGGGCTAATCCTGCCTCCATTAAAGCTCCCTGAAGTTATCCATCAGCTGCAGTGGGACTGTGAGATTGCAGCATTAAGAGAGCTCCCTAAAACATTCTTTGAGAAAAAGGTTAGAGTGTGAAACTGAAAAATCCACAGCAGTGGTTTTGATGAAATCCCTGTAACACCCTGAGATGGACAAAAGTCACACACTGCGCTGCTCAGACCAGTCTGAGAGTGTGAGGCAGCAAATGAGATGCTTTTTAACAACACATTTTCAGTTATTACTATAAAATTGTAATTAGATAGTAAATTACAATGTTAATATTCACTTTGAACAACTAAGTGTTTGTAGTTGTAGAACTGGGCATTATTATGGTAGCACAGGGACCTATTCACCAAGTAAGACATAGACTTTCTTCATAAAAGTTATTCTATTCTGTGGTTTCTCCTTATGAACTTACATGAAATGCTATCTTTTTATGTGCACTATTTGCTGTAGTCATCTTTGCCAGCGTCAAAATCTATATTTCCCTTTGGGGAAGTGCCAAAACAAGCACTTCTCTCATCTGGTTCCACTATCCAAAGAATATAAAGAAAGGAAGGAATCATCTCTCCCTGGAAAGAGAAAAGATTATGTAAATTAACTGACAAACCTCAACTCTAACCACTTGTGCAGGAACTTGAATATTTCTCTCCATTGCAGGAAAAAAAAATAAAGTAATTTACTCTTATAATATTTACACAATAGACTAAAAGATACTTAAATACACTAAAAACATACACAACATATGAAATTACACACATTACATAAACATTTACATTATAAATAATAACAATAACATGCTATATTATTCCATAATAGATGTGAATATCTATAATATGTATTACACCTGGAATATCAATAATAGTTAAAAATAGCAAGTCCTTGTTTTGTTTTAAATATTTTTACTTCTCCCCTTACCTTTGCCCCCTCTAGGAATAGTTCATTCTGCAGTTAAGGAAGTGAATTTGGAACATATACAAAGTTTTTTTGCCAGTTTGCATACAAGGGAAGATTGAAATACACCTTATTTATTACATCAAATCATTTGTAATGTATTTTGCATAACTAATGTTTATAAAAGTTGAAATTTGGGTATCCTGTAGGAGAAGTGTGAGAAATCCAAGTCTGTATCCCTTTGGAATGCAAGGAATCACCACTCTCCAAAATCAAAAAGGCGTTGACCATAGAACACAAATTTGACAGGACTGAAACTGGCCAAGGCAAATCTCCATTTGGCAAAAAGGGGACAAAACAGTTCCAGAAGGGTGTGATTTTAAAATTTCAGTGATTTATTGACTCAGCTCATAGGTTTAGAGCATTAGAATAAGTCCCAGGAGAGATGGATGAGCAAGCAGAGAGGAGGTAAAGCTGCCAAAAGGTGCATGATAAGTACATTTATCACATGGGTTTGCAATTTATCTTATACATCTCAAATTTTTCATATAACCCCCATTTGTAATCACCATGTGAAAAATTAGGGGAGCATGTGATAAATTAAGTTGTGAATTGTGATTTCTAATAAGTTAATCATTTACCCATGCAATTTAAATTTAAGCTCTAATCACATCTATTCTTTTAGGAGACAAAAGACCAAACAGAGGAAAACATACAAGGATGACCAAAATGAGAAAAAATAAAGGCAGAAAATACGTTTCCTCGATGTAAATGAATTTTCATAACGTCGTTTCTTGATTCATTGTATCTGAAGTAAATAATTTCAATTTATCAACTGAAAAGATTCCAGAATTGCAAACCACATCACAAATTCTGTGACTAAAAATGAAGTGTCTCTAAAAGAAACTGCCTTTAGGTAGTACTAGCACATTATTGGCCCATTCATCCATTTCCTCCGGACTTAACACATTCCAAAGTGTCTTTGCCATTTATTTTTAATATGCCATCCAAAGGAAAGGTTGGGGTTTTTTTTCCTTTTTGAACCACATCTATCCTGGAAACCTTAATTTCTATACATATATATATATGGATATATCAATTCATCTTTTTCTTAAAGTTACGCAGTGGTGCTACTTGCACTTCAGTAACCCGGTACATAACTTAAGCTAGTGCATCATCAACTAAAAAAAAATAATTATAAGCTAAGTATTTAACTAGTTTGGATAAAAATCCATTATTTTCATTAATGGATCTCATTTTTATTTTATTGGGGTTTTTTATTACCAGATTAAAAGTGCATGTTTTATTGTTTTTCCTAACGCGATTCTCTGTGATATGCTCAGAATGAATGGAATAGTTCTTTGTTTATTTCTTTTCTTCTTGTTTTTTTTATCCTGCTCCTATTCCTTCTCCTTTTCAGATTAGTATGATACCATTGACTGTGTACCCAAGTGCACATACATTAAACATGCATAGGTATATGCATAAAACCTTTTCATATATATATACACACAGACAGACACGCGCTTTTCAAAATTGATTGTAACTTCCATTCTTTCTGCTGTTGGAAAGTAGTAGCTCTAAATAATAAATCATTACTAAACTAATATATAAGTTTTAGCAATATTTACAAATTTGTACCTATCCTTCCCCACCCTAAATTATTGAGCCAATTCACTCAATGAAATTAGATAAACTCATATTCCAAACTGCAATAAGAATTTGAACTCCATGCGATACTTAAAAGACTAAAATATTAAAACCACTTGTTTAAATATTTGGGTCATGTAAATTCCAGGAGACCTAAGTGTAGCATTTCCAACATAAATAGTCGTGACTGTCATTCTCGTAGGTGAAAGTAACATGTAGGATGACAGAGAGAAAGATCTTTATAGAGCCAGGCTCTGCTCCCAATTCCAGTGTAAATTCTATGTGAGCATTGCCACTAAATTCTGTGGAAAGATTCAAACATAAGATCTGTAAGGTGCAATGGGTATTAACTTAATTTTTTCTTAATCAATTAGTTGTTTATGGAATCTGAAAGCTTTCTATAATCCTTCTCTGCCATATCTCCAAAAAGAGTGATTTTTGTCCCTGAGCCCCATACCCAGGTGCAGTTGTGAGTTGTGTAGACAGCCATTCCGTAAATAGAGAAAACACAGATATAGAAAAAATAATTCTCCAATTACTGACTCCAAGGGCAGAATCTCAGCTGGAGGAAAGGGGCTACAATTGCACACAAAAATGAGCAAGTTCAGTCTACGTCAATCAAACATTTGATTAGAGTTTGCTTAGAGAAACTTTCCCAGGACTACAGTTTATATTCCTCTCCTCATTGTAACTAATTGAGAACAATACATCGCATTCCACAAAGGTTAAAAAACCCCTCTTAGTGAAAGTAGAAGTTATTATTCATAGCTAATAGAATACTCAGTATCACTGAAGATTAATTACTGCTATCTTGAGGGCTTCTGACAGACCAACAAAATGACACGCACCGAGCACGTACAAAGGAAACAAAGAATCAAAGATAGAATCAACATATTTACAGGTTTTGTGACTCTTCCCACGAAATGGGCAAATAATCTCAATTACACCATTGTCTTCTATACAACAGACTCATAACAATACTTTCCAGGGTATAACTCTCGTGAATTGCTGATAGATCTTTACTAACAGTATGCAAGGAACAAACCAGCAGCAAAACCCAAATTGTTCATTATCCTTCCAGGCTGCCCACTTTGATAACATGGCTAATGTGCTGTTACTCAAGCAAGCAGAGGGTTGGCTGTTCCATGTGATTTCATCCTCTACCATACTCTACACAGCTGTATCATGATATATCATGCTTAGCCTTCCAGTATCTGAAATGCCAAGACAGGAGCTATGAGCTCTGTAAGCAGCCCTGACCCTGCTAGTTTTGCCACCACAAGACATCACTTTTTCACAGTGTGGCCCTTTTCCTTACAGAGCAGCCAGGCTCAAAGCTGAGCCTAACATTTGGCTTGCCGCAAGGTATTATCTGTAATTCCTTTCTGAACTCCATAGTAGGCAACTCGACCTCCAAAGCTGAACAGTTTTACTTACAAGCTCAGCTTGCTGCTCATGAAGCTTGATTTATTTTTACCACAGCCCAACCTACCAAAACATGGATTGTTTATTTGACAGAAAGAATAAGGCAGTTGCTGTCTGTTCCTGTGCTTCTTAGAAGTTGTAAGCAATGCCATCTGCAGCAGACTATTAGTTGGAAGGTTGCCAAAAGGTACTCCATTAGTTTTCTAGGGAAAGAGGTCTTGAGTCATGCACAAGATGCTTTCTGTAGTCTGTATGGCAACCAGTGAAATGAGATCTTATGACGCCACAAAGGATGACAAGAAATGACAGCAGAATTTAAAAAAAATCCCAAATGTGCACTATTTACATTTTTGTCCATTAAAGACAAAGGGACTGTGAGGAGAGACACTGTTTTGGCTAATACTGTGTGCATCTTGAAAATCTCACCCAAAAGACTTTATAGTACACTGTTGACAAAACTTAGAATAGAAACAATATTTTGAAGCTCAATTACATGTCTCCTGCTACGAACTGGCAATGGAAACAGGTTTCTTAATAGGCTGTGGCAGTAGGAAATCGTGATCAGATTTCAACCCATAAAAGAGGTTTAAGGAAAAAGGTTTGGAAAGAGGAGAAATCATAAGTCAGCATCATGCTGATATGGTGAGAGATGTTATAGAAAATGCATAGGTTAAGATGTAAATGATTCAAGTTCCTCTTGCTAAATGAAAAGAGCAATGACCCTTCCCCCTTAATTCTGGATATATAACACAAACCCCATGTTGACTGCCCTTACCCAAACACCCAGGTTGGCTTTAGGCTCAATTTCTCTCTCACTGGAACCTCACTCGAGACTCTTTGGCGAGTCCAGGGCTTTTCCTAATAGAATTAGAGTACTCACAGAGGATCAATGCAGACCTACCTACAGTTCTCTGCCACGAAAAGCTCCTGTTCTGAGCAGTGACTCTCCTTGAGCAGCACTGGTTTCCACAGCAGGAGACAAAACGCCACTAACTCCTGTGTTGGAAGTGAAGGGTGGCACAAATATATGAGAGGCCCTTTAAGCTGTCATGAAAAGGGGTCATGTTGGACAAATCCGAGAGCTCAGAAAGGAGATGTGACCCTTCAGTCATACCCTTTTTTGCTTTGTTTTTTCTTCTTTATTTTAACCTGAGAAAATAAGAAAAAAAAGGTTCAATGAGAGTTGGTATCTTTATCTTTACCACTGTCTACAGAGGAAATAAAGGGAAAATTTCCTCAGTCTCTGCAAGAAGTAATGACAGAAGAAATCTGTTTCGCTTCCTCTTATAAGCAAAGCATATGAATTATAAATTGGAAGCTAATTCTGTGGATTCATGTAGGAAAATAAGGTGTGGCTCAATCCTGGTGTGAGTACAGGTGCTCTACAAGTGTTTGAATACTTTTGCTATGGACTGATCCTGAATTTTGGACTGCTGGATGATTCAAGGCTGGCAGAAGTTTCATCAGTTCCCTTCACTTGAAAAAAGAAATGAACTTGGTATGTGGGTCTTCTAGCTTTAAGAAGCAGTGACACCAATCAATTTTTACCTTAACTATTAGTATATAATTCAGTCCAAAATCCTACATATGAGTGATGGCACCATTTTTATTTAAAGCAAAACCACCATCAACAAAAGAAAACCTGAGTTCAGAGTAAGATAACACTAAGGTAGAAGGTCCAAGTGCTCAGAAATCAGAATATACCAGGAATTTGGCTTGCACACATCATCTTACTGATATGTTTAGATAGAACCTTTCATTTTGTGACCTTGTGCTGTTCTTGCACACTGCAGAGTGTCTGGGGGGGGTGGGTTTATACCAACTTTGCAATGTACAACGTACACACATTGCATCTTCATGTTCTACATATTTAATAGCAATTCTCCTCTTCCAAGACATACTCATGGCTGAGTTGTTCATTAAGCAATTTTTAAAGAGTTTTATGGCCCCGTGAACAATAATTTTTTTGTGGAAGCAGACTAAATTGTACGCTGTGATAATTACACCAAACTAATTGTAGGTAAAATTAGCGAGGGGTCAGACCAATTTAGTTTCACAAGAAAATATATGCTTTGCTTACACCTTAAATGATGTTTAGAAAATTAATCACGTAAAACTGAATCTCCTTAAATCAACATATATAATTTTCTGTACCTTTGCTGTGAAACAGGATGTTTTAACATTGCTTTGAAAAATGAAACTTACTAAATGTGTTTTTTTTAATTATAATTTTTGTTTAAATTACCAATTAACTTTACCCTAGAGAATCAAACAACACAAGTCTCTTCTGCTCCACCGGCACATTGAAATGATACCCAAACACAGCAGGAAAGGGATTTTTTTAACTCTCTTTTACCACCAGCAAGAGCATCACCCCAATAATGGTCTCTAATATTATGACCCTCACATATAATTTCTTTAGATTTCCTGTTTCTGTAATGATACAAGTTCTCCAGACAATGTGAAGTCCTTTTTGGAGCTCTTCCACAGAAGCCTTTGATGTTTCAGGTGTGTCATTCTGGTGGCATGAAGAAGCTGCAGCTGCCAATTCAGTGGCACAGCCTTAAACCCAAGCTCTGCTCCAGAGGTTCAGTTCAGCTCTGAGAGACCAACCTAACACAGCTGGACTGTGCTCCAGGCAGGCAAAATCCACACACAAGGAGCAACACACTCCTTATTTTGCTTGTTTGAGCTCCCTTCTGTCCTTGTTGATAAGAATTTGTATTAATTTGGAAGTTTCACCACATAGAAATGATGTTTTATGACTTTACAGAATGATGTCTAGTGACATAATTCATATCACTGGTTGCTAAAGAGCTGAAAAACTGCTCAATAACTGGTCGTTAATTATTTCAACTGGGGGGAAAAAGAAAAAGTAAAAAGGAACTGCAATTGTTGCCAATTCTAATTTTCTAGTAAAAATACTAGTAAAAAATTTTTCTAGTAAAAATATTTTCTAGTAAAATATTATCCCACCAAAAAGAAATCATATGGAGACATCATTTCTTCAGCAATCTGACTCTGATTCAAATGGTTTTAGATTTTTTAGCATATGAAATATTGAGTAGCACATATAATACTAATTGTAAAACTCAGAATGCACTGGAGTGACTTGAAACAACTTTGCCAAAACAAAACAGTGGAAGCCAATTATTTTGATGCAGTGTTCCAGCAACATGTTAACTGAAATTAAGTTTTCCCACAACAAAACCATACCCTGGAATTTTTCAATACAAAAGTTATTCCATCAGGTGCTTTTGGTCAGCTGTAGCAGACCCCAGACTTTTCCTACATCATTTGAAATGTACCTCCTTCTTCCCTTACTTAAGGATAAATGCAGCAGTTTGCAATTTTTGCTGGCATAAAGTATTCCTTGCATTTACAAACTGTCTTAGCACAACTTCCTACAAGTATGGAAAATGTCAATATTTACAGGGACCAATCTACGCTGTCCTTTGCTGGTTTAGGGATGCTTGTGTGCCAGTTTATACAGATCCCATAGGAAGACAAGAGCTGGTTTGTAGCACACTCGACTGGGAGTCAGGGAACTTGATAAGACTCCAAGTCAAGTGCCTGATGGGTGTCTTTTTCTGCCTCTTATCCCAAGGACACTTTGAAGCAAAGACTCTCTCATGAGTAATTCTGAGAGGTTCTATTGCAAATTTGTGGCAATCAATGAGGCACACCGGACACTCACACCAGATTTGGGAAGAGAAGTGGTGGAGAAGTCACAGAGGTGGAGTCAGCAGAGCCCTCAGCACACCCACTCACACCTGCCAGGGCAGAGGAGGAACGGAGGGCATTATTTGGCAAAAAGAAGGTACCTCCTCACTGCTACAAATGGACAGCTGGTTATTTCACACTCCTGCTTATTAAGATCTATACACTCACAATATGGATAACACATTACAGCAGCTTGAGAGAAAAATTAATCATGGGCAAGGAATATACAGACACTGATCCTGCACCTCAAAACACGCCACTTAAAGTTTAAGGAGCAAAGATGATGCCACAAAGACACAAAGCATTTATAAAATCTTTAAACATTAGCTTCAGCAAAGTAGCTACAAGAAATGCCCTCAGAGATAGAAAATCTAAGAAAAATAGTACTGGCATCTAATTACAGCAGTAGAGTTTGCTGCTTTTATCTGTAATTGGACTGTATAGTCTTTCATTCTAATTTACTTTACATCCAAACTGTGATAATCAAGACAAGCAGAACAGAATGGCTTGTAACTGGCTATACCACCGACACCAGTTAATGCCTAATTATAACAACTAAATTAAAGAGGGGACTGTAAGGAGGTTGAGTATCAGTTTGAAGCATTTAATTCTGTGGAAAGAAATAGAGATTTTAAATCCTAAGTAAAAAAAAAACAAAAATCAATATTATGGCTCATTATATTGGTATTGCTAAACAGATTAATGAAATTAAGTATTTTGTTTTTTAAAGAAAAGTTTTATCATGATGTAAAGATAGCTGTTAATGAAAAACCACACCAAAGAAGGAAATTCACATTCCAGACCAATTTATAAACCAATCTAATTGGGAAAAAACCATAGGTAGAATCGACTTTCCCGGGATATCTCAGAGAGCTGCAGAACTTGTTACATGGTGGGGAATTTACTGCAGCATTCTGGAAAAGCATACACACAATACAAACCAAAAAGAAAGCCCAGGTTCCCAAGAAACATTTTTATCTACACCTAAGTGTTAATTAAAATCTTTTTGAAAGCTCTAAAAACAAATTAATTATCTTAGAAAGACAGGTTAACTAAAATTAATATTTTTTCTTGGCAGAATTCATGCAAGTAAAGAAAAGGATCCAGGAATGCCCAGCACTGGTGAGCCATAGCTAGCATAAATTCTAAACACACTGTTTTAGGAATTACAACATAAATTCGTCATCTACATGTTGAAGTGACTGCATAAGAATTCATCTTTTGGGATTTGAAATAGGAGCAAGGGGAATAAAAATGGTTGCTGTTAACGATCTTGCTAAATTGACCCATAATATTCAAGTGGTAGGTGGATAAAGAACTAGTTGGCATTCATGGTGCATGTGATGTGAGCTGGTCCATTCAATATCTTTGATAGAAAGCAGTAGAAAATATTGAGAAAAATTAAAATATTCACATTGTTAAACTTATAAACTCAATGAAAGTAGAATCTGCTTTCACATGACATTCATAATTATTTTCGGTCTTCATCATCTGTAGATGAACCCAAAGCTGGTGCTTCTAAAGTTCTAAAGCACTTAAACACTTACTATGTTCATCTGGCCCTCCTATATAGCAGAATCCGGGATGGGCATGGGGGTGCAATGATCACTTTTTTATCAGAGCTAAAATGAGGATAATGGTAACTTCCTTCTAAACTTCTAGAAATATTTCACTAGTTCTTCAAGTCACTAAGGCAGAAACCTCTCTCCTTCAGAAAAGCAGGGCTTCTCCAACCACCACTGCCCACCTTTGAGATGCCACTGAGCACAACCTTTGGCCTATTTCAGCCAAACTGGTAAAGGATCAAAGTCACTGTCATGTCCCTCTCCCGGGTTTGATGAAATCCAGCATGTTGTACAATGTCCATTTTGCAGCCCAGGGGGCTCCAGTGGCTGCACTTTGGCACCGAGGGGCTGTGTGACTGGAGGAGGACGTGCATGCCTGCAATTAAAGGCATTGCAACCACAAATTAAACAATTTCACAGACCAGAAAATGAAATGTTCTTAGAATTGATATTTCTGTTACACAGGGAAGTGAGTAAAAGAAAGGTATCTGGTCTTCAGCACTGCTCCAGATTACTGAATCTTGCTCTGAATAGATGCGGCTTCTTAGATTTCTATGACTATCATTACTAACAGGCAGGTGAGGCCTTCCCATGTTTGGGGATTTTTTGGTTTTTTCCTTGTACACAAATTACAGAACTACTGAGCCAGAATTTCACATACCCGTGAAACACAAATGACAATAAGATGGTTACAACGAAACTGCACATCCCAGTTCTGAACCATGGCCTGCATTTTCAGGTTCAAGATGATCTCAATTGTATTGAATTACTAAAAACACAGGAAAAAAGAATATTCATATTTGATGCTAACAGAGCCTGCTGGAAAACTAATTTTGGTGCTGCAGTAGCAAGAGTGAATAATCAGACAAAGTGATATGTCAGAATGGTAAAAACTAAAGGGAAAAATGTTCTACTATGAAGTTAGACATTCTTTTTTCCTCCTCTTCCCTCCCAATTTCACCTTTGACTGCACCTGCAGAATTTTGTATCAAGCACAGATGAAAAGAGTGAATGGAATCTCATCCAAATTTATTAATGAAGATAGTTCCCAGGTGAATGGTAATATTATCCATCTTTTACAGGCAGGCAGGCACAACAGCTTAAATTACTCAGAAAGAGTGGTTTAAAGACTCTTCTGTATTAAAGGTTTATTCGATTATGATATAGACCTGGATGTAAGTGCCAGCCACTTCACACACGTGAAAAAGCAAATGTTAAAGTGCTTCCATAAATTTGGTAAGCAACTTCCCTTCTTTTGTGTCCAAACAAAAAAGATTCATCACCGAACTCTGAAGACCTGACACATTTGCACCAACACTTTAAAACATTTAACACATTTTAAAAGCTCCTAACCACACCCCCTATTACACCCTTAATTTAAAGATAAATATTTCCTTGAGAGGAACAGAAGCAGACTGAAACAGAAGATTCCTTCCAAATGTCCACAACTTTACTTGAAACTTAAATCACCCAAAGGCAAAAGCGTTTCTGGTAGTAGATGAAACATGAATGACATTTTCTGAATCATCACACCCATTCTTTTAGATTTAAACCCTACCTGTCTGAACCTGTTCTCTGCTTGTTTAAACACAGAGCCCTAAAGTATTTACATGTACCCAGGACTAGAATAGTAATGAAAGGGAATAGTTGTTTTAAAACAGCAAAAAATTCCTACATGATCAGTTTTGAATAGTCAACCTTTTAAAATCTACAATGTAGAGAAAGCAACTGAAGGCAATGAAACATCTAAGGAATTGAAATAAGAATTATGACAGAAGGAAAAAACAATCACTTGCTTTCTCATTACTGTTTCAGTGAGAATTCAAAAGTGCGGAAAGGAAACAAAGTCACATCACCATTTCCCCCCCCCCGTGAGTTGTAAATAAATCTATGTTCTTTGACCCAAATATTAACACTGCCCAAACCCCAATATCAGACAAATGTAAACTATTCACATAATAACACTGGTAAGTCAAACAAATAGAAACTGAAGCACTAAAAACTTCATCGTTTGTTCTCAAACTTTTGCCAAACCAGCTACTAATATTTGTGCCTTCAGCCTTTTTTTTCCCCACACCAAGTATTTTATGGATGAATTCAGATGCATTTGGTGATATCAGATGTACCTATAAGAAGTCTTCCCAAACAGATATTAGCCTGGATTAACTTCATGCTGTGGAGGGAATTTCAGACACTTCCAGGTGGCACCTTTTTTCCTTTGTTTTCCTTTCTCCCCCTCCCAATTTACAAGCTTCAAGGAAACAAATTGTAACATCTCAGTTTATTCTTAAACACAGTTTGGCTAGATCTTTGGTTATGTTCTTTGGGGTCCTTAGCTCAAGTTAAACAACAATAATGTCAATCGTTTGAAATTTCATGAACCATGCAGTGACTCGTGGGAAAACTACGTCAGTGAATGCAATGCCAGGAATTTAAACCTGGAATGTCCAAATGGTGGACTAAAAGCTGTAGTGGAACCTGACACACCTAATTCGACTTGCCAAAGCACGTCTGGCTTTGACAATCACAAACTCCTGCTTCTTTAGAAATAAGCTAACATTATCATCATCATTCTTTCATTTAACTCACCTTCAGCAGGGAAACGTCTTTACTTGAACTCGTGGGATTTGTTCTGTATTCACTGGCTAGAAGAAAAAAATAATTTCTGTGATGTGTATTTTTATTCGCTAAAATTTCTCACACAATCTAATATTTATTGAAAAGTCACCGGGAAGTTTGGTCTGAAAACACATAGTCTATGGGCAAATAAGTTGAATTAGTTTCTAGAACACACCACTCAGGTTCTCATAAAATCCTTCACTGACTCTAAGCATGCTCAGAACAGCAGCAGAGGATTTAGCAAATATCCAAATATTTTGTTAGACTTGCATCCCTCAAACCCAGGAATTTTCTAAAGTTCTTGAGAAATAAAATAATTCAAAGGATTCAGCAATACTAATGGAGAGCTTGCTAGCTCTGAGCAAAAGCAAAACAAAATGTATCCTATTAGCTTGAAAGGCTTTTTTTATTACAGACTGTCTCTCATTATAGATCTGGAAAGCTGATCAAAATGGGATTTTGTCCCAGTTTTCTGCATGAAAAACAAATTTGTACTTGCATTAAATAGAACTAAGGTGTGGCAGCAGAGGTTGCACTGCTATATAATATATAATCCAACCCTCAATTACAGGTAAAGTAAAAAAATAACCAAAAAAAACCCCACAAAATTTGACAGCTGGCAAGAAAAACTTTAAATTCCAATGCAATACTGAGAATCTAACTATTCACAGCTAGGTAACCCAGGGTGTATTGTGCCAGATATGTTCTCAAGAAACAACATGCCTTTTGTGTTTATATTATGTAAAACATGCCCAGGTAGTATAGAAGAATATAAAATGGTATATACATAAAGGTCACTCGAGTATCTTTAAACTAGGACATTTCAGCTGAGGCAAAAAATAGCAGATTGCAAAGGAGGGGAAGGACAGCGTGGAAAAGAATCACTCCCATTTTCCCTTCCTGTATAATTGTAATGTATATCCCAAAGACACACAATTCCCTTCGACACTACTGAGTGCCACCAGCAAAGTGACTGGAGAACAACCAGTTTTAATACGTGTCACGTAACAGCACAATCCTTCGGGCTGCAAAATTTGCAACCAAAATAATTCTAAAAGGCAGCACATGTGTAATCCATTTGAAAGTGTTAACAAGGTATAGCACACTTGTAGTTGTATTTCCAAACCCTGTGATTAAATACGACCCGAAAAAAACAGTAAAAATTAACCTAAAGCTTAACAGCTTATGTAAGAATGCTTTAATAAAAAAATGTTACTGTGCTTATTGAACTGTACAATTAAACCCCTCCCACTAAATACTTTTCAGAGTAATTTCCATCTAAAGCTTATTCAGCAAACCAAAATGCCAATGCATTTCTTCAATTTCCACTTCTTTGAACCTGTTAATGTATGCATAAAAAAAGATTTATTTGTGTTATTAGCCACATATAACCCTCTTGTCTAAAAAGTAGCTTTAAACACAAAATTTCTGAGATACACATGAACCTACAAAATATCCAAAAGATCATTTTGATTTTCTTCTGCAAGCTATGTTTGATTTACATCAATTAGATCTTTCACATAAGGTATCATATAACAGGAAGGCTAATAACCCAGAAATAACCTCATTAAAAAAGACAGCATATCGGTCTAAGCAGAATGAACTCTAAGCAGAAAAATTAGTGACCTGGAAAGTAGCAGGAAGAGGTAATAGCAATACAGAGAAAAAATACATTCCCATTAGCTAGTCAAAAGTAGAAATCACCAGCAATAAAGTAAAAATACAATAGAAGCATAAGGAGAACATTTTAAAATATTTTTATCTTTTGAAAATCTGTAACATAAAACATATTTCCCCAAACTAAGATGCTGTCTAAAATTATTTTATTACTGTGAATTAATCCATGGGGGTTTTTTTCAGATGCTTAAAACAGTCCTTGGCAGAATATTATTAGCAAGTCTAATACATTTATATTAAATTATCAGTGTATGATTCCAGTGTCTATGGATTCATCTATTTTAAGATTAATGGGTAATAATGGCAACTCAAGCTGGATTTACATAGCTACCCCTTGTCTGTGTTAGCTGCTTAGATTCAAAGTGTAGCAAAACCTTTTAAAATAATTCTTATTTGCGCATTGAAAATATTCTCAGAAAGCCATTTTTTAGTTTTGATAAAAAGGCATTTGCTCTAATTTCTGTGAAATGTTTTGTTAAACATGTGGGTCCTCCTACCAAATCCAGCTCAAATTTGCCAGTGTAAATGAGAACAAAAAAAAACGCCGTTAAATCACAGAGTTTCTCTTTTTTTATTTAGCCAACTAGCTGCAGTTTACTGAAATTTCCTAAGCAAATTAACTCAAATCAAACTAATGGATACTGCGTGTAGGACAGATCTAAGCGGGTTTCTCTGATTTTCAATGTAACAGGTTTCAAGTCAGATGAGAGGAGGAAAAAAACCATTATACATGAAGAAATCTTATTTATAGGCAAACCTCAATTCTTTTTAATCTGATTTTACTTCATAATTTTTACAGAATCACTAGATTGGAAAAGGCCTCTGAGATTGAGTCCAACCTGAGAGTGAACACCACCACATCAACTAACCAGAGCACTCAGTACCACATCCAGTCTTTCCATAAACACCTTTTTTACCACAGGTTTCTATAACACAGGAATACAACTTTATTTAGCTCTGGACTGCTCCCAAGACCCCTACACAGCAGTGGCCAAAGAGTTTTCTCTTACATGTTAAATCATATCTTTTTTAATCTATTGAATATAAATGCTCCTTCTTGCACAAAAGAGCAAGAAGGCTGCAGGACAATTTAGGGAAGGAAATAAGAAAATGTAAACTGAAGACATTCTTGGATCCCACACTGTTCCTTGGACCTTTAATGCTTTTCAGAACCCATTTTGCTGTTATCTACTTACAGAACTCCAGATCCAGAACTCCTCCTTTGAGCAAATAGTGCATAAACACCCACTAAAATAAATCCCAGTGCTTGTACCTTATGATCTGGAGAGAGGAGAGGGAAGTCAGCACCGAGCAGGGACAGACCCTGCCAAAGGCACCAGAATGTGACTGGGCAAGCAGCAAGTTCCATCTCTGCTCTCAAACATCCACCTCCAGGAGCAAAGGGAAAAGCACCCCCAGGCTTTCAGTGCTGACCTTAAAAACCACGCCAGTGTCAGCAATGGGCACACCAGCAAACAATTATGCTCTCTGAGACACAATTTCTTGCCCTAAAAATCCAAATCAACTCTCAGCCACTCATTTTGGAGGCATCTGTGAGAAATCTTCCAGCAGAGTTTCTCAGGCATCATCAAAAGTTAATGGGAGTTGGGCACTTAATTCCCCTTTATGACTTTCAAAAAGATGTGGCCAGCTACTTTTAATTTATTAGGAAGCAGATTTGCAAAGACTCTTTTATTACAAAAGCAGTAAGGGGAGCTATTTTTCCACAAAATATATGTAAATATGATTTATGAAAGACACAAATATTACTGAAGTGAGGGATAAATTGTTTCAAAACTTCATGTTCATAAAAGCTAGGTAAAAGTAAGTATTGCTTCCATATTTTTTCCCTCTTTCCCATGTTGGTGTCTCTCCCAGGTAACTAGAAGGTGTATGCTCTGTATTCTCCTCACCTTATCCTTGTAAGTACAATATCTTTACTGAAAGTATCTGCTATGAAATTACTGAAGGAAACGAAGCCGGAACTCATCCTATTGCACAGTCACTGATCAGGCTGCTGCTTAAAGATAAAAAATATATACTGCCACTGGAAATAAGATTTGCAAACCTTAAAGGAGAATTTACTTCAGAGATCAGCAAACAACTATCACATGTAACTGATTCCTGAAAGATTTACTAATTTGCTAAATAAAATGTTTCCTAGGGATAACATTGCAGAAATAAATGCAATTTGGAATGTCTTAAGTGTAAAACAATTTACAGGAAATAGTAATCTTTCAGGTTTTCCCTTTTTTTCCCCTCTAGACTGACATGACAGAAAACAGACAAAATTTCTCTATTAACATCAAACAGAAGAAGTTTGAAAAAGAGAAGAATGTCTTTCTGTCCCTGCAAATTATGGTCAAGAGTGGCAAAATGCCAAAGAACTTTCTGACAGCTCCAAACTCCAGCAAGAGCCAAGACTGAGTTCGGACATTCCAAGGGTTTCCAGCTAAGTATCTCATCCCTTTGAAAGTCTCATTTTAATAGCTTGGTCAAAACTTATCACAATTCCCCCTTGAATTCATTGCAGATCCCTTACCTTGAATCATGCATTTATACTTTTCATACTGATGAGGAGGAAAACAGAGAAAAAAAATTCACATGGCTTGTTGGGCTTTATTCTTTAGTTCTTACAGTAGCTGCCTCTTATTCTTGCACATATTGAAGAGGCAACAACTACTGGACTCATTAAAAATAATAAATCAAGTATCAGTTAGCGCAGACGCAGCCCTGTCTTTACTGAGGGCCACACTCCTGCAATGGCATTTTATGGCTTGCATGGATCTCAGAGCCCACCAGGGATCTAATGGGAAAGCCATTTCCCTCCTTCACTGAAGATACAACATGCACAAAGATCCCGTTTGTGGAGAAGGACACAGGTAAGAACAACCCTGAACTCCAGACACCAACTCTTAAGGGTTGAAAAGGGCGACTGTGCAGCTCGTGCAAAGGGCAGGCTACAGACTCAGCAGGGTTATCAGAACATAAAGAGTATACCAGGCTTTTTAAAAAAATTCTCAAGAGAAGATATGAAATAAATTCTTTTTCTGGATACCCAAAAGACTCCACAATGGTAAGCTGAATGACAAGCAAACTGGTACAGTCAGATTTTAACTTGAGAACTTCATACGTGCTGGCCACCCTCAGGCCCTTCCATTCACACTGTACAAGCTCTGAAACCATTAAACTGGGATGAACACTTTTGAAAAACCAGTTCAAAAGTCATAGTAGAAATTCACAGTAGAACATTTTAACCTGTCCACTAAAGCACACAAGAACATGGCCATTACTTCTGCCAGCACTGTGCTTCCAAGAAAATTTATTTTGCAAAAGACTATATGAGACTGCTCTCTGCGTTTGCCTTCATGTTTACACAGGAAGGAATGTGGGATCTCTCTAATAAAACCCCATTAATCCCCCATCACAGCCTTACATAAAACTGTTAAACGTGTGGCCTGAGCCAGGGGAAGCAGAGCCTTTGCTCCCATTTCAGGGACCCGAGCTGTGAGCCGAGATTCAGCAGTGGCTGCTGGGGCTGCGCAGGGAGGGCAGGGCTCCCCCGGTAAATGGTCACACATCAGGGCACCAGACCAGCTTTGCCACCAGGGTATCCTCACGGGGGTTCTCTTGTGCAAAACAAGACTTGATCACCCTCCTGAGGGTGTTTATTTATACAGCAAAACACTTCCCTCAAACACGGGCAAGAGCTGCATTATTTAAAAAAATCAGGCTTTGGTGACTGATGACAGCAGATGATAGAGCGCTTTCTAACCATGACCTGCTATGTCTAGAGAAGATTTAAGAATATTTTTCTCACAATTGGTCAATGAGATATTTGGAACAGAGAGGAGGGGAAGAAGAAGGGGTGAAATGGCAACTGGCTAGTATGTCAGACATGACAGTCAAATGTTACCAGAACTCAATCCTGGAGAAATATGGACTTCACAGTAAAGGTTGCTTAAAACAAGAGCCCATTCATCTGAATAGTGAAGACATTTAATCAATTTCCATGAAGGATTTCAAAATTAGTCAGACTGTAATGAACTATGAAATACTGATTAATGAATTTTTGCAATGTTTGATTAGAAACTTAACATGTATGCTGGCACATTTTGCCATCACAGCATTTATAAGCTAATATTTGTTTCTTGAAATTACCAGAGTGTAAATAGTCTCTGGATTATGGGGCTGAGCATGTTTACTGTTAACCAAGCATTTTATTTGAAAAGTTATTAGAACTTACTAAAGTCTCTTGCTAAATTGAATAAATAACAAAAGGGTTCTTTGCTATTTGCCTATCCTATCTCCTTTCTTGAGCTAGACTCTTTACTACAACCTCTTAGACCTTCCTGACAGCACATTAAGCCATCTGAGTAACATCTGCCATTTGGGACTCATTTTTTCATCTCCTACACAGAGTGAGCAAAAATTCAAGTTTTGTTTAATAAGTAAAATGAAATATAACTTGTACATAGTATATCTGGTACTTGTATACAGCATATAGTAGGTTTAGAGTCATGCAGGTCATTGACCAGAAATATTATTGTCTAAAAAGCCAACAAGGAAAACTGGGCCAGTGATAAGTTCTGCAATCAGTTGAAATTTTAAAAATTATTTCATAGGGAGTCAAGAACAAACAAGAAGTAACGAAATAAATGCAGCTCAAGACCATTTAATACTATGGCTAAAACAGAACTACAGTCAAGTACCACTAAAACATCCAGCTGTCATATCTGCAGGGACAAACATATACACAGTTAGGAAATACACATGTTTAGACACTTCTAAGTACATATAGGAAAAAATCAGTTGCATACAAAATAACCCTTTTTATGAAAATTTAAAAGTTCCTTCTTCATGTTTGTCTTTACTGTTGTTATGATCACTCTGATGCCATCTGACTGCCATCACTTCTTACCACCACGCAGCAGTCACCTTTAAGGAGGAGTCCCTGCCTCAGTGTCAGTTCTTGGGTAATTAGCCAAAGTGATCAGCTCTGGGACTCCTAAAGGCTAAGGAATAAGTTCCAGATACTGGTTCAGTCCCTGTTTTATTAATCACAGGGACTTTTGAAGAGGCATTCATCACTCGCTCCCCAGTTATTTTTTGAAGTACATTTTTATATTGCTTTAAAGTTTACTCTCGATATACATTTCTTTTACTTGTATCACATGTATCAGCCACAAGGTAAATTATGTTCTGAGCCTTTCTTAATATTATTCTTCTGTTATACTTTCTTAGAATAGTCATAATCTCTTTGAGATATAACAAAAAAAAAAAAAAAGAAAAAAGCACCTTCCCTTCATGACAATAATATTCCAACTAAAAATTATAATTGGTAAGAGAGTTAACAAACCTAGAAATAGATCACATACTTCAGGAGGTCATCAACAAGTGTAACGGAATGTCAGTGAATGATTTTTATAAAGTATCAGTATAACAATCTGGTTTTGTAATTGGTTAAGTGTAGCTTCTTTTCATTGCATATAGAATGAAGAGATCCCTTCATCCACACTGAAAAATGGGAAATCATTCACTTTGGGGTTTGTGGTTGCTAGTAGCAACAAATACTGGAATATTGCCATCTGGCCTCTTGTTTTAAATGAGGTTTGAATAATCAATTTAATAATGGATAGAGTACATACTTAAAGAAATAATCACTTGTCATATCTTAAGAAAACTTTAGCGTAAAAATCTGTTGTAGGAATTAATGCAGAGCACATAGGAATCAAAAGAGATGAGGTAGGTTTTATTTTTGTTACTGTTGCCTCCAAACCCTAAGCCTACAAGGTTTTAAGTGATCACATCAAACATTTAATGATGAGGAAGAATGCTAAGAGCAATTGGTTTGTTATAGGCATTCAAATCCAGTAACCACCAGAGAGATTAAACCATATAGAAACATGGCATTTTGAACACACTTGTAAGTCCTATGGTATCCACAATAAAGGAAATAAAACTAAACACAGCAGAGAAAGAGAAGACAAAATAGGTAAAATATTCACCCTACTATTGCTGCTTCAGGCAAGATGAAAGGAACGTTCAGAGCATGGGAACCCCAAAGTTCCAAATGTTCCCATCATTTTTAAGATGTTTGTATTGCTGGCAAAGTGTTGCCACACTCGGTGGTGAGACCAAGAAGAGGCTCTAAGTGTTGATTCTCTCCTGGAAACTCTGCACTTATAAAGACACTTCTTGCAGAATTTGCATACTGAACTGTCATCACAGGGGAGATAAACAGGAATCAGGCAAATAGGAAACATACCAATGTGGAATAAACTAGATAGAAGACAAACCTTAATCACAGACTTCACCAATATCTACTTGACTGGAAGTCAAAGTAACTATTTTCAACTATGAGTGAATTTAGCTGGTCCCTCTGGTGAAAAATTACGCTCTTGAAAAGCCTCACCCTTGAACTGTGAATTTTTTGTAATAAATGCAATTTATGACACATGCATTGTAGCACCTCCCCAGCAGTTAATTGAGACTGACTCTATTTACACCTCTTTAGGGAAGAAGATGCTTCAAGCCAGGCTGGTACCTACAGCACCACCTCCCTTTCCCGAGTTACACAGACTTCCAGGTACAAACACACAAAATGCCCGGGTACAAGACACAGGCTGGGATTGGGTCATTTTTTCTAGAGTTAGTGGCTTTTAATTAAAACACACTTTCCTTTCCTTGACGGGTGCCAGCAATGTCATCATCCCAAGGTTCTTTTCATCGGTAAGCTGCCAGCTGCCACAACCTGTGCTGCCACTCCATGACTGGCTGGGAGACAGGCCCTGCGTGCCAGGCAGGGCTGCTGTGACTGGCAGGTGTCACTTACCTTTTCCATTACCTGGGGGCTTATTATGACTTTACCCCACAAATGGTGAGCACATTTTTATAATGAATCCTGCCAACATTGTAACAAATGCATTGATGTAATTTGAGCCACTGAATAGGGATACATATTTTTAAATTAACTGAAAACATCCAAGTGGCAGGTGGTTAAAAATAATATAAGCCCTATACATGAGCTTTTCAGCTTGGCCAGGCAGGTCCACAAGTTGCAGCTTTGCAGGGAGTGAATTACAAGGGGAAGCTGAGAGGATTCTTTAAGCCTTTATTTCAATAATTATTGCTGTTTACAGCAGTTTCTTGTGGCCATTTATCTCTGGCATTTATAAAACTCTAATCACCATGGAAATGCCTACTATACATCCCAAGCAAAACAGACAGAAAGTCACTGGCTCCTTTACTGTGCCTTTCACCTCAGAACTATTATCTGCAGGTGGTTTTTCCATGCAATATTCTATTTTAACATAGACTTTTCCCAGGAACTAAACAGATTTTTAAAAAATCTTTAAATATGGAAAAGAACAGACTGTTAATTAACTTCCCCCAACATGCTTTTATATCATGAGAGGAAAAGAGCTGATAATGGTCTTTCAGTAATCAAATGGAGAAGGAATTTTCAACCAGGAAACATAGAGGAGAAACCATTCTGCCAAGGAACTTGAGGAAAAAAGTCTTTTGCTCACCCAGACAAGTTTGCAACATAGAAATCAATAAGTTCCTAAGGAAAACAGCCACCATATTTCAAACTTAACAATCTAATATACTACTAAACTAAATAAAGCTTTCCAGCTAAGGGGAAAAGAGTGTCATGACAATTATCAGAGAAGTTCACTACAGGAATAACACAGTTTATTAGAAAAAAAAAATAAATTAACAGATAGGCAACAAAAAAGAATTTTTTTTTTCTAGGACATAATTTCTAGTTTATATCTGGGTTGGGAAATAAGTGAAAGCTCACAGAGTGGGCTGCTGCAGAGCCGGGAACCCAGAACTGCCCAGCTCCAAGGTTTCTCATCCTGCAGCCACCTGGGGCTGATTTCCAAGGGCTGTAGTTCTGCCATACGGATTTTGTGCCCCAAGACGAGGGGCACATTGCACAAAGGCATTCTCTACAAGAGCAGGTAACCCGGATGTGGCAGATATCAATCAGAATAAAATCAAACACTAAAGATGATAAACCTTGAAAAAGTAAGAAGGAGCTTTCTCTGTGTGACTGCAGTATTGAGTCAGAGACTGAGGTCCAGCAGCAAACAAGGGTGACGGGTTTGACCAGGCAGAGCAGCCAGATTCTGCTCCAAAGCACAACTGCCAGTACAGTGCTAGTCACAAATGTAGATCTGGAGCCCAGAAAGGCTTATTAGGTAGTTTAGTTGCCCCGTGTAAGTGGGAGCATTTCCAAGTCTTCTTTTTAAAAATGTCTTTTTCAATTTCACATTTAACAAAAGTATTCAAATAGCATGAATGAAACATTACCCATTCATTAACAAAATTGGGGTTTCTTTCCTATGACTAAAGTTCGTTGCTAGCATTTAAGAAGGTACTCAAAAATAATTTTCATAAGAGTATATCTCCATAAAGCCCTTTCATAGAAAAAGGGCACTGAAGAAAATATACTTTTTTCTTTTTCTTCATTTTGGGAAGACATTACATGAGAGAGAAAAGCTGTCCTCACTCTCTGACAATCATAACATTAGCAAGCCAGATGCTGCTTTCACCTGAACCGAAGCCAATCTATATCTAGCTCATTTAATGAAACCACAATTGGAATTGTGGCTCAGAAAGTGCTGGGGAAATACAAAAATACAAAACAGATGTGAAAGAAGAGTCATATGTATACGGACATAGCAGTAAAGCTTTTGATTTCATAAGTCTTCTTAGGAGCTGAATGCTTATCATGCATTCATGCATTAAGCCATGCACTACTCTGAATAAGTTTTTGTTTCCAAAATTCATATACATGCAGTCCACCAAAACATATTCTTACAAAATGTGCTGAAGTTCTTTCTCTAAAGTTAGCAGACCAGACAGTTTTCACTACCCAGAACTTAACTGCAATCTTCAGAGAATTAATGGAATCTGAGATGATCATCGCTGAAAACATCATACATGTGAAGGTATTCGCATGGCAAACTGTAGTAAGAATTCAAGGCTTGAGAAAAGGAAACTTCTTAATATTACTTGCCACAGACCTCCTCAAAGATGGCGACCTAACCCTCTATAGCTGACCAAACCCAGGGATGCCTCATTGCATAGTAGACAGAGCTAAGAAAGGCAGCCCCAAAAGTCAGCCTTCTTAAAGGAGAGATGCTCAACACAGCAAAACCAAAATGTTGCAGAAAAGTTGTAGTGATACAGAAATTCTGTCCACTTAGATATGCTATGAAACTGAAACTAGCTCGATTTTATTTATCGTTCTTTCAAATGACTAAGTTTATGAAACCTTCAAATCATCAGACCTGATGCCACCACATAGGTCAGGGCTGTGCATAATCCATCAAGAAAAAACAGAAAGCTTTTTCAAAACCAGGAGCAAATATGGACCATACTTTTAGATTTTTTTTCTTTTGACACCCATGTCGCTTTGTTAGCTTGAATGACAAACTTGACTAAAAATTTGCTATTTAGTCCAGTAATTTGCTCAGCTTGTTTTCTGGTGAATATTCAAATGGTCTAGTGACACTGCTACAGAGTAAAGGACTTTGCATGGCAAACACTGAGTGACTCAGATTTTTAAAAAGGAATCTGGAAAACATCCCATGTAATGCATCTGCTCATCTACCACAAAATTCTGAGGCTAAGGTTTCCTAAGTAGGAGGGAAATATGATTATGTACTTGGCATCAATATGAACTATACCACATTCATTTTCTTGTGTGAAAAACCAGAGGGAGATGTGACCCTTCTGATTCTCCCACATAATTCTACTAAACTACAAAATATAAGGCTTGTTCTAACAGGAGCAGATATGTAAAACTCCATGTGAGCTGTTGTTGATGCAGACAGCATGCCGCTTGTGTCTGAAAAGTGGGATATGAGTACATGGGATGAAGATTCATGGAAAACAGGCCTGAATAAACGGTGTGCAAGAAGGAAAGCAGGATGTGAACATGTTCAGGGAATGAAGGCTGGTAGCCAAAGGGAAGGCAGAGTGGCAGTTCCAAAAAAACAGGTGAGGAAGGTTCACAAAGTTTTACCTTTGAATTAATGCCTGATGAGTCGGTGATAGTCTGAAGTGTTTCCAGGTGTTTTCATCCTGGCTTTCTGCAACAGTCCCAGGGGCTCATCCTGACACACCTTGATAGCACGTGTCAGCTCTGCGAGAACACAGAGATGGACCCACATGGACTTCTGGCAAGTACACCCCATAACTTCCTTTTGGAATACAAGGAGCAAGAAGGAAAACAGGGACTAAATTCTCAGGATGAATTTTTTCTCCCCTCAGTGCAGATGGAGAATATTTGGGGACATGAAGGCCATTTGCTCAGGTTCTCCTTTGTTAATCACAGCACTCTCTTGCACTGCATTCTGTAAAATATTAAAATTCACTGTTATTAATATACCACACCCTCTTTTTGAGACACGAAGTGGACCAAGATGCTGTGCCCATCCTGCAGCATGACAGTTTGTGACAAAGAGAACAATCTCATCCCAGTTCGCCATCCAAGGACTGAAAAGCTGTGGGGATGGGCACAAGTGAAATGCTGTGTGATCACCCTGCCCAGTGACCACACTGAACCCTGTGCAGAAGCAGGAGAAGATGTTTGGGCCTGCCCTTGGAGTGTCAGAGCCTTCAGCCCTGCCAGCCCTGGGGAACAACAGGCAGAGCAGGACACAGGGAATAGCAGGGGCACAGCTTGCAGCAAAAACCAGACTGAAGTTTCCAGGGAAAAGAAGGGGTCTGTCAGCATCGTGGAGCAGATCCAAGACTTGGAGCTGAGACAGAGAGAAATTTTCTAGGAATCCGAGAGGATGTGTGAAGTTTGTTTTATTCCAGAAGCCACTGAGGCAATGGACTGAAAAGTAAAATAGGAGAATAGGACTATCTCTTATCCAGTCTCTGGCAGGCAGGAGTAATTTATTTTATTCCCATTTTGTGGGTTTTTCCCCTCATTCAGCAGTTCTGTTTGTGTCTTGTTACAGAGTTACTTTGTTTTACGCCATCATTAGTGTATTTTGATTAATATGGCTTCAAAAATGGAAAGCATTTTGGCCAGCTGATTTTAAAGGAAAGGGGAGGGGCAGATCCACCTCTGCTAGTCTGATTTCCCAGCTCACACTGGTTCTGCTGATAAAAGTAGGCAAAGAGTTTCAGATATACTATAGGAACACAGTGAAAGTACAGGTCCAACATGTGCCATGCAGCAGCAGGGTTTTAGGTCTGTCAGGAACTAAAATCCACACAAGTTTTGAAGTTTCTATAACCAAAACTAGTTCCAGGGGTGACTTGGGTTAAGTTTGGCACCTCAGGACAGAAGCACATGTTGAGAAGCACCAAGACAGGATAACGTATGCCCAGGATCACTGGTCTAGCAGTCTTCTCTTCGAGTATGTTCTCACAGAAAAAGCAACATACATTTGGGAACCACTAAGAAACTAATAAAACAGCCTTTCTTTCAATTCCTTTACATGTAACATGAAGTTAGGCAGTGAACATGATGCAGGCTGATGAAAGAAAATCCACTGCACTGCAAATGCATGATTTTTAGGGTATTAGAACAACTAGAAGTCTCTAGTTTCTTCCTACAATAATCACTATCCAAAATGATGGATTATAATTTCCAAGAAATGGTAAACATTAGGACTTATTTTTTTTTTTAGAAGCAGCAAAAGCCTAGGGCACAGGAAGGATGACTGAATTTAAGAACTAAGGGTCAGCCAGTCTAAGAGAAGCTTTAATGTCTCATGTATCCATACACGTGTGCTTATAGAGACAGTACAGGTCGATACACTAATAGAAGCCACAATGAGGAAATGAGAAATATACTGCAGATAGAATTAGTACCTATTTGTATCCTAAATGCAATATGCAGAATACTTTTATAAGAAAAGTATTATGACACAGTAATTTGGCCATGAGAGGGTAATTGACTTAAGATATTCTGATAAAGATCGATTGCTAAGGTTTGGAGTTATGACACCAACAAAGTTACAATGACATTAGCACAAAGAGAGAGACACAAATCCATTATAAAGATACAATCAAATATTCAAAAAAGCCTGGCATGCTCATTACTTATTCATGCTAATACAAGTATATTAAGAAATCTAAACAGTGTTAGCATTCAATCACTCACAAACCAAATGAGGTTTTGCATTTATCAGCCACCAGTCATCAAGAATGTAACATTAGCTGTACAAAGGTGGTAATATGACATAACTGGAGATATTTATATCAGCCTACACAGACTGAGAGATACAGTAGGATTTATTAAAGTGAGTAATGCCTTCACATTCAGCACTGCAATAAAAGAAATAGCTGTGCAGAAGTCATTTCCCCAGACAATAAGATTTACCTTCACAATCACTTAAAGAAGTTGTGTATGCTTTTTCAAGGGTCTAAAACAACCTTCTCACCATTAATAAACAATTTGGAGTTAAGTTTGCAAGTACACAATTGAGTCCTGAAATTTTTAAAACATACCCCAAAAACTCAGTGAGTAGTCAGTGTCTGTCTTACTGGGGTTTTCTCTTAGACTGGCTAAAGAACCCCCAAGGTCAATTGAGGCTCAAATGGATGTTAATAAAACTCCCTCCATATTGCACTTGATTCTCAAATGGTTGTAGCATCCAAACAGTCCAATCTGAGACTCTCAGTCAGGCTGGGATATAAGTAGGTTTATTTCTCTGATCAGGCCGGTTTCCTTGAAATCCTTTTCTTGGGTGTGAATCAGTTATTTTGCTGTAATTTTTGTAGTGTTATTTGGTATGCATTTCACTTCTTTGCTTATCAGAGAAGTTGACGTGGTCTGGAAAAAACCTGGATAAAGTGCCTATTTCATTGGGAAAGGGACCTGCCAGGGCACTGAGGCTCCCTGGTCCTGTCTGGCCACCCTGGGGCTCTGTCTGACCCCAGCCTGACCCTCAGCTGGTCCCATGCCGAGGGAGCTGCCTGATGCCCCAGCCTGGGGCTGCCCCCACTGCCCTGTTCCCTGGATAAGCCAAGAGACCCTTTTTCCTGCTGCCCCTGGAAGCCCTGACATCCCCTGGCACTCAGGGACCTTCTGGCCCAGTCACCTTCAACTTTTCCAGCTGTATATTTCTGTACATTTCACTGTGTATTTCTGTACATTGTACCAAATGCCTCTGCTTTTCTCAATTTTGAACATTCTTTTGGGTTGGGTGAGATGCAGAAATCAAGCTTTGAACACCAAAACAACATGAAAACAATTGCAGAACTAAATAAAACGTGCAGGGCTGCTCTGTGCTGCATGACATACCTCCCAATGTAAGGACACGTTGCATCTGCAGAGGATGTTTACACTTGCTTTACAGCAGCTCTTGAGCAAGGCATTCCTCCAGTTTGATCCTGATGACATGCCATTTATAAACTGTGACTGATAAATCTAATGCCTCTGAAATCAGATAAAACTTTGATAAATGACTCCTTACTGAGCAGGCTGCAATAGCCACTTGTGTCCACATTTAGCCACCCTGCTGCAATCAGCACCATTTTGTTTAATCAAGGGTTCAGACAACAATACATTTGAAAGCTATCACACCCTTAAGAGATGTGAAGATACTCCTTTCCTGAAGGATATGTTAAGACAGAAAACTACAAAAACTAAACTCATTTTGCAACGGTTTTTTATAGCATGAGTTCCTGCAAGGAAAACTCATGGAATTTAAAGATGACTTTTATTCCAAGGGCTTTTCCTACACTTTATGGTGATAAAACTTGAGAAAGATCCTGTTGCAGAATCAAACACACATGGTAATGTAATCATTTTCTTCTTCAACGGTAAATTAAAAGACCACTGATGCTTTAACAAAAAGAACACATTATGCAAGGGTGGCTTAAATACCAAAATGATAAAAGGAGCCCTAAAATTACAGCAGTGGAGGAAAAATAGAATTTTACAGTTAACACGCAAAGAAAAAAACTGTGCCAAGGCTGCTGATGTTGTGCCACTTCTTTTCTCCAGCTTCCATAAAAACACAAAGGGAATTTATGGTGATGCCAAAGAGCATGAGGCACAGAAGATCAAGTAGATACTGACCTGTTGATACCCAGAGCACATCAGCCTGCTGGGCAAAATAAGCTTACAACCCATAGGTGCTAAACACTGCCTACTTACAGCTTCCCTCGGGATTGTGTGCACAGGTCATGCGTGGCTGAGTGCAGCAGGATAATGTTGTTCATCTGATCTTCACCCAGCACAACCAAACTTCTACATTGGCAAGGATTTTTGAAACAATGGTAGCATTGTGTTTGCTGCTTTCTGAAACTGGTTAGCAGCCATGCAAGGTAAAGTATTACATTTTAAGTGGAAATATTATTTATATGCTAGTTTTTTTTAATCTCTGATCCTGAATAGGGCAGCAGAACAGTCTTCCAGAGCTGACAATGCCAGAAGACAAATCAACATTTAGGAAGGGGGCAGGTCAGCAATTGCTTATCAAAAATATTGCTCTCAATCACTCTGGGAGAGAAGTCTACATCTCCAACTGCAAAGCAGATATATGTTGAACCAAGTTGTCAATGGGAATACCTTGACCACCCTCCAGTGAAGGAGGAGGCTGCTAAAATAAGCTAAGCTAGGGCAAGTATTGCTTTAGGAGTGGTTTTCTTACAACCAGAAGACATAGGGGAAACCATTCCTTAAGGAAGTTGGAGGGCAGGCTCGAGGATCTTAATGAATGGTGACAAAAATCCCATTTCTCAGCCCTTAGCACCTTCTATGAGAATAGGGCAGGAGGGCCAAACAGTGGACTGGCAGCGAACTGTGGAGCAACTGGGCCATGCACCAAATAGTCATAATTAAAACCAAAATCATATGATAATCAGGGTTCTGTGGTAAGGGGAGCTAACAAAGCCAAGGTCTACACTCTTCTGAATTGCCTTTTCTTTTTCCCTATGGTAAACAAAAGCCAAGTACAGAATAATGCAAAACCACTGTGTGCAACTAATATCTTCCTCAAAGACAACCTCTGCTTTGTCTTCAGACATTAAACAGGAAGCAGAATCATCCAGATAAAGAAGATTTGGGTTGAACTAAATGAGCAACTTGCACCTTGTCACAATGAATGACAAATTGAAAACTCCTCCCAAATGCAGGTACACAGTTAAATCCTGCTATCGAATAAAATAATTGGGACCAACATAACATATGCAAAATCACTCAAACCACTGTGTCCCTGCTTGGTGACTATTCATCTTTCTCTAACCAGTTTCCACTTCATCTTGGAGTGGAAAAAAAAATATAAAGAGAGAAATCTAGCTAGTACAGTAAACAAAAAAATACAGTGTTTCTTAATTTAACCCTCCACTTCTTGTTCGACGCTTTTCAGTATTTCCAGAGTGCAGCAAATATAAATGGCTAAGATATTAAGTGACTAAACACCTGGTGGAGAGTGGTAACTCTAAGCAGACATTTCACCTTTTTATTGACATTTATATCCAAGGCAAGGATTTTACACAAGGAAAAAATGAGCCAGCAGTGCTGGGAGCATAAAGAGAGGAAGCATGAGCTACTGTCCTTTCGTGTTCAAGAAATACAGGCCTGAATCATTCTGGTCAAAAAAAAGCAGTCATGGACAGCATAAACTCTCCTTCAGCTTTGACTTCATTGTTTAATCTCTCCCAAAGTGATGATTTAACTTGAAACCTTTTGAATTCTCCAGATATATTCAGAATGGGGAGGGAGACTGAATGGGACATAATATAGTCCTATACATCCTTCTGCCTTATACCAGAGCTTCATAAACCTTTCTGGTTTGGATTCATAAGAGATGTGCTGATATTGACAGTCATGAGTCAACACAGCTTTGCTTTGAATTTTGAGAAACTCTATAAATCATGGGAAAATCATGATCTCCACCCAAACAATTTTATCTTTCTTATCATCCTGTCTACTTTTTTTCTGTAATCTGCAAACTTCCCTTTTACATTTCCTCTTCTCCTATTCATCACTCTCCTGAATCCTGTCTCTGACTCCTCTCTTTCTCAAATCTGCTTATAAAAGGACAGTTCTCCTTCACGCAGTTGCTCTGATGACCTCCTCAGTAGTCCTCATTTCAACACAAAATAAACTTCTGGTTTGACTGTTGCATTCCAAATGTGTATGTCTCACCAGACTCTGTAGGCTTAATGCAACGCTGATCCGGAGAACAAAGTACTAAAACTCATGTGTCAAGAACTAAAGAAAATATTATTAAAAGGAAATAAAGGGATTAAAAGGCAACTGGATATTTCTAAGTACTTTCTGTGCTTTTATCCTATCTGTACCTGACATAGTACAGAAAATTTGAGCAAACAACCCAGATGTAATATAAATCAACTCAACAAGAAGGCACACAGTACAATTGAAAAAGATCTGTTCTGTTCAAAACTGGCTTTTCCTGGAGAAGAAAGCCAAGATAAAACTGGCATAAATCAACATGATACATTCTGTCAACTATTTATTTGATTTCCTAATCCAAAGTGTAGTTAGCCTTAGTTAGAGGCACCCAACCATCTTACTCAGATGTCAGACACAGTCCATCCAGAGTTACTGAAAAGATGTCCAACAGTGCTAGTGATACACAGGCTGCTTTGAAGAGAACCCAAAAATCAGAGAGATTGCAGTGTTTTCTCAGGATTGGTTCCTACTTCCATATGTACATGGAAACACAGTATGAAAATAATCCACTAATTTGTCATCAACAACTGGTAACTTCAGCAGGGTGAAGAGACCTGATCAGAGGAAGTTGGCATGCAGCTTTGCAAGGTTCATTCTGACTACCCATTGCAGGTAAAACAACTGGGAGCAATACATTACTGGATAATAGAACCAGCACAGGAGAGCACTCAAGCTCAGAGACATGCTAATATTTCCACTGATTTTAATGAAATCCTGAGACAGACTAGTGAGGTCTAAGATGTGGAACATACGTTACCCAAGTTCAAAAGGATAAACACTAAAACATCTGGAATTTGGGAAGCAAATTTTCTGCCTAAAGGAATCAGCTTTTGATTAAGCCATTGACTTCTGTAGTGAATAACATTAAAATAAAGCACTGGAATTTTGTCAATATTATAACATTAAATACAAAAACCACTAACTGCCAGGGACAAATGTTTGCCATTATATTTAAAGAGAATAAGGGGTGGGTTCTGTGGGAATTTGACATTTATCATTCAAATGAGAAGAGATCCTGTGAATCTCAAATAACACAGTTAAGAGCATGTTAAGTGATTCTTTTCTCTCACAGATGGAATAATACTACATCTTCCTACAGCCCATCACGTATTCTGTTTCAACTGTGTAATGACATGCAGAGGTTTCAGGAGAAATGTGGAAAGCAGAAAACCTGCTGTCCTTCTGAAATCTTCAGAGCAGACACAGCAAACCTGCGTGATGGAGCGTCACTCACTCCCACTGACTCACATATCTCATGGCAAAATAAAGGAGCATTTCCATCTTCTACACATGGACACCAAGCACACACTCGCCCAATATTTTATCAGACAGTGCTGCCTGCCTCAAGTTTAGTTTTCAGTATTTTCATAAAATATGCCTTAAGTGCACTCATATTTCATTAATAACTTCTGATTGAAACTAAACTGTGGTTGTCAAAATAAGTGAATGAAGTATCCTTGCTTATTAACACGATATTTTACCAGAGGTCTCCTGATTCTTAATGTACAAAATTCTTCAGCCTCTAGATAATCCAGCTGAGTGCACATACCTTGGACCCTTGGAGATCATTTAGCTCAGGGCTTAACACAAAAACCATAGCACCTCCATGATTTCAACTTCTAAAAATGCTACACCTCCCTACAGCAAGTTCTGCTATACAAAGCTGTAAACACAATACAGGTCTCCTTCTGCTGCAAGCAAGGAGATGAGACAGGCATCATTTAAATTTGCCTTCACACTTCCTAAGTGCAAAGACACAGGATTGCTCCCTGTTGGTCTGAGCCATGTGACAGCAAGGTTCTAGCTCAAAAGTCATTTTTTTCTTTAAATTTTTCACGAATGCCATCATACAACCTGATCTCCACCTTGTATGAAAACTCACACAGGGGATTATCAGAGGTTCTGTAATTAAGAACCACCACTTTGAGGATTTTCTCCTTTAACAGAAAGTTTTTTCCCCCTTTCATTCCTCAAGGCACATAAAAATCCCTGCATACCACATATATGCAAACATTATCAACTAACAGTTTGTACCCAGACAGACTAGAAGAAAGTGGGGTTTATGTGGTTCTATACCTGTGCTAGAGATACCCTTAATAACAAAAAATAGAAACTAAAATCAAACCAAGAGAGATAAGGGAGTTTTAATAGCTTAAGAAAAATAACATCCTCTTGCACTTTGCTTTGAATTACTGCCTAATGTGGAAGTCAATTTCCAGAAATTTATGAAGAAACACCACTGTTGTAACAAAAAAGCACATCCACTGCAAGCACCAGGCCATCTTTCCTGCACTGAATGCTCTCAAGAGAACACTTCTTAACTAGAGCCAACCTATTGAACACATACACACTCCCCTACCTGTCAATCACAAGATTTTAAAAGGACTAGATAGGATGTCTAAAGGAAGAGATTATAAGACGAATCTATACAAAGGTCTCTGAAAAGTTTTATTCCCCTCTCAGGAAAAAGTGTACAAAAAGCACTCTATAGTCAACATGGCACCTTTGCTGGTCAGCTGAATATAGCCAAAATATTTATTTCATCTACAATATAGACTTGCTCTCAAAGTTTTTATCTTTTCTTTTTTTAAATAAATAGAATTAGAAAGGATTTCCAATAAAAACCTATGTTAGCATTTGCAAAAAAATAAAATCAAATCATAGTAGCACCAAATAAAGAACACTGTATCCCTCAGTCATATATCAACTAGCACAGCTTCCTGCAAGTCACTAATCAACTCACTTGGCACAATTACTTGGTATGCTGCTTAACACAACCTGTAAAATGTGACTTATTTAATTGTACGAATCAGATTAGAATTGAAACCAAGCCTTTTATTTATAGAAAATCCAAGGCATAAACTTTTAACAGGTTTGTTTAAAAAACAATTTAATAGCTAAATGATCAATGTTTTACCTGAACATGCATTCTCATTAAAAGCAAAGTAAATATCTCTGAATACAGACATATTCCATGCCATCCTCTTTATTACTTAATTTCCCAGGTATCTCAGCATGATCTGAATAAATTATGCTGACAATACAACAATATAAATGATAAATCAACAACACAATTCTAGTGATATATAGCATGAAAAGTAAATAATAACCAGCACTGCTAATTGGCTCGCTACCTGGCAACAAATCAGTAAGCAAGCTATTGCACTGGTAATGCTTCAGCTGTGTTCCACCCTCATCATTAAGCATTTCTAGCTATTCTAAGCTGTTTCTACTGGTTTGTGTATGAAACTGTACTGTATCATAAAAGAGAATGCCTGAAAGAAACTCTTGTTGAAAAAAATAAAAGTGAAACTTGCACATTGACAGCATCTGGATGTCAAGAACCAACTCCTGCTACATTGTGTGGCAGAAACATTCGTCAGTTCAGAATGTGTTTTACTTGAAAAGCTCAAATAGAACATTTAGAGACTGGAGTTATCTACCAGAAGAGTCTGTGCTCTTTATTTCAGGGCTTTATCTATTGTCAAAATGCAAAAGACGAATATATAAGTGTATATCCTACTTTCCATCACAGGCTGAAGATTGCCTGAGCTCTGATGGGGAGATGAGAATCCTCCTTCAGGCCAGAGATTTCCATAGAACTCCTCATCTCAGGAGGCCTCTGTGCCAGAGCAGAGTTTCTCTTCCTCCCAGACAGGGGAAGCCTCAGGCTCTGACACTGCTCTTCAAGCACCTTCTCACTCTGTCCTGCCCTGGACTCAATTACAGCCCCATGACATCAGGAGGAGCCATCCAAGGCAGGAAGGAAAAGTCACACAAATCACAGAAGCATCCCATCCTACAGCCCGTAACAAACAAGTTCCAGGCTTTGGTAAAAAGAAATAATTCTCACTATCCCAAAGGGAGACTGAAAAATTTGTCAAAGGAAAAGCATTAGTTCATGCTTTCCTACTTTATTTCCCTACATCTGAGAGAATGGCCTTACGAACATGGATGTTCAGTTTTGTTTTGTTTACTAATCCTGCCACACTTTTCACTCCGGAGTTCCTTCTGCTCTAAGTCCCATCCTGCAAAACGTTAAAACCTTCTCCTATCCATTTTCAATTTGCTGGCACACTTCTTTGCTTGCACTATGGAACAAGGCCAAGAAATGAATCAGAAATGAATCACATTTACCTTGTGTAAATCACACATTTTCTACAAAATCTGACTTATCTTATTCCCTTAAACTAAACTCCCCTATTTTCCCTCTTTGCAGGTAAAACCCTCTATGCTTCTGGATGCTTTTATGGCTATTGCTTTATTCTTTCTATTTGCAAGGTATATATTTTCCAGCAGAAAAGTCTGAATTCAACAGTGTATTCAAGGCGAGGGGATATCACTGATAGGTATCACAATATTTGCAGTATTATTTTCCAAGCCACTCTTTATTCATCCACCCATTTTGCTCACTGCTCAGACCACCGCTGTGAACTGAGCAGCCTTTTCTATTGAGCTGTCTGCAGTGATGATGATCATGGGGAAACCCTATCCCCAGTGAAAGAAAGGGAAAACTCCCAGAGACTCCAGGAAGATCTGAATTTCACTGAAGGTCTTTCTATCAAGTACTCACAGCTAATTTACAATTCAATCAATGGTTATGAATGCTGCAAATAATTCCATACAATTTACATTGCAGGAAATTTGTCAAAACTGAGTATATTTGAATTTCTGCTCCCTAATTGCCTAAATCAGTCAGATATCCAGAATTCCTTAGGGGTTTCTATGGACTTGACTAAGCAAAAATTATTGTCATCTATATTTTTTGCCTTTTATTTTGTGTTCTATACATGCCTTCACTTTACCCTTTACAATGTAAATAAATTCAATAAATGTACTGACTACATCACTATTAATCCTGAGTCTCTGGGAGCCCTGTTAATTTTAACCTATGCTCAACACTGGCAAGTTTTCCATTTATTATTCCAAGGGTCCAAATGCATTTCATTAAGTCTTTTTTTTTTGTCCTGTGGTAGCCCATACCTTAGCAAATGCAAATATTTCTAGTAGCCTGAGAGGTATAATTAACAATGATTTCCCCATTTCTACTATATGTGCCCTCTTATAAGTATTTTTAAATTGTTATTATTGTTGCTATTGTTTTAAATCCAGATAATATCTCTTCCCCCATTTCTGCTGAACCAAAGTTCACAACCTGGTGAAGAGTTTCTCTTCCAGAAATGGAACAGAGAACAAAAGCCAAAGTGACAGCTAGAAAACTAGAGGTTACAGCCCTCCCTGCATATCTCCAATTTACAATGCTGGTTTATGGCACAGACACGTAGAGCGTATTTAAGTTAATTTGAAAATACCATGCATTTGCACAAGACTTTACCATCTGCTGCTTATCTAACTATCATTTGCAGAATTAAGCAATGTAGGGAAAGCAGCAGAACACAACCTCTATTCCAAACTCTTGCTAATGGTGCAAAGCTTGGTAACATCAATAGCATTTTGTGGTGGGACCTGGTGGAGGTCCAATTAGTGTGGCTTTACTCAGGGCACACAGATTTCAGGGCATTAGGGGTTCTTCCACAGTTCTACACTCTATCACATCAAAGGTACCAGCTTGCTTGCAAATAATCTGAGATTTTTCCCATGCACTGCAGTACCCTCCACAGGAAATATGCATGTTGGTGTGTGCCTGAGTAAACAGGGAGCTGGGAGCCCTTAGGGGAACCAGCTGAGTTATTCAGTATGGATCTTCCTTAGTCCCATCTTCCTATGGGGGCTCTTCATTTCCTAAGTCTTCAATTTAATAAATCCACTCAAATTAACAAATCAGCAATTAATAAGGAATTAATATGGTTCAGGCATGTTTAAAGTTAAATAAGCATGAAAGTGTTTTACTAAATAGGAGCTTAAGACAACACGTACTGCTTTTTTCCTCTAGCTTATACTTTTAGTTTCAAATTGCTCAGGTGGCACTGGTAGCCAGACTCAAACTGACCAGCCCCAAAGTCAGGATCAAACAGGTCTCTGGTGTTTAAAATACCCTTTGCTGTGACAGTAAGACAGCATGGTCCCTACCAATGGTCCTGTCTAGTGAAATAGCAATAATACAGATATCGTAAAACATGACGTAATTATTTTCTAAAAATTAAAAGCTAATTAAAAATAATAATAATAAATCCCCTAAACAACAAAAAAAACAAAAGTATAAAATTGTTCCTTCATGGACCTCATATACTGGGATATTAATGGCTGTGGTACCATAATTTCTCTATAACAGGCATGATACAGCTGTGGTGCTATTTCTTTACATTCCTTTTCTAGGAGACAAGGAGGTTGCCTTACCATAAACGGGTGGATGCAGGAACAGCTGCTACGTTCTCCTTGGTGAACAAAGTGCAAAGTTCTCACACACCTCTGCTCTCCCACTGACACTCCGTGCCTGTAGATATGCAAGTATTCAGCAATGCACACAATGCCTACAAGTATGTATATGTTCCATGATTTCAATGACAACATGTTTAATCTTGTTCAAAATTTTTAATTGAAGTCAAAACGCTTTTGCATTTGGCACATGCTGGCAGCAAATAAAATGATCCTGACGAATGGCATAAAACTATTAATTATGTTTTGTTCACTCTATTCTTACTGTACTGCTTGTGTGGTTAAAAATTAACTCTATGATCTTATTTAAAACAATACACATGTCATTTCAGACATTCCTAAAAAGGATGCTTAGTAATAATAAATAGGTGTGCTTGTCAAGAGAAATTTGCTAACAAAGTGAATTCAAGCATCTTAAATAGATAAAAGAAAGCAACTATAAATTACTGCAGGATAATATTTTCTTCATTTTTTTAAAGATTCCCCTCTCTGTTTTTATTCATTGATGAATTTTAGATATGCAAATAAAGACAATAAATGTTTCATGATGATATGGGCATTCCAGAGTCCCCAGACAACCTTAAATATTTCAATGTCTGGGAGAAGTGTCAGATTATATCATAGTGTTTCCACTATAAATACTAATAATATTGATAAGAACAACTTGAATGATTTGAAAGTAAAACTGTCAAAGTTATTCTTGACACAGTAAAGCAAACAGCAAGGAACACATCAGTGTTACCTTGAGGCTGACAGAGCCCTGGGACAGCTGCCCAGAGAGGCTGTGGAGTGTCCCTCTCTGGAGACATTCCAACCCCACCTGGATGTGTTCCTGTGCCACCTGTTCCTGGTGACACTGCCTGCGCAGGGGCTTGGACTGGATGATCTCCAGAGGTCCCTTTGAACCACAACCATCCTGTGATTCTCATGCAACAAGGCAACAGAAACCAACAGGACTTTGAAAGTCAAGTTTGTAGCACATCTGAATTTTCCACTGACATCTGTACACAAATAAGCGTGCAAATAACTTCAGGAAGGGTACAGTCAACCACTGTAAGGCAGGAAAATGAAAACTTCTAGGTTTTGAACAAAAAAATTGCCTGCACAGTCTCAAAAAAACTTTTTTGAAAATCTGGCCTTTCGAACTCACCTCTCTGCAGTGATGCCAATGAGGTTCTCCATGAGGGTACATATTTTCCTGGGGACAACGTATCTTATTAATCCCATAATCTAAAGAGATAATACATTTGTCAAAAAATAGGTATGCTTAATCAGGATAAATTTGCTCTAACCCAACATTACTATCTTCTCCCAAGCCAGACGAAGTCACCTGCACAAACCCACAAAAGCAGCGTTTTCCTTTTGTGTGTGTGTGTTTTTCCACCAGTTTAAGAAATGTACGTAAGTCTCATTTTCATCAAGTATTTCTCTCTCTCCCTCTAATTTCTTTTTCTTATTGAGAAACAAGTTTACATCCAGAAAATCCACAACCACCTCGTATTCCCCAAAGCCACGTGCAAGAAACCAGTGAATTGTTAACAACATCCCTTTCAACTAGTCCTATTTTCAGTCACCATTTGCCCACTGTTGGGTTGCTACACTCTTTCAATAGACTCAAGTAATTGCCTACCAAGGACGCACCACAAGCCTATGCATGGGCAACAGAAGGGAAATAAAGCTTAATGTCAGGAGGGCAATCAATTAACTTTTCTAAGATTCTGCACCAGCGTAAAGATGATTGCCTGAATTTCTGACGTGATGGAGCGAGTGGGCAAAAGTGTTGGCAAAAGGGAGCAGACAAACACAGCATGGCAATGCCAGTGAGAGCTTCTCCAGGCCTCAGTGCACACAGAAGCTTTTACAGGACACTGCCCTTGAACAATATATAAATGCCTTCAGAAATTGCAGAAAAAGCTTGGGGGTTTGTCTTTTTTCTTTCTTTTTAAAGAGCACAAGTACTTTCATCACCTTTTTGTAAATCCTTAATAGTGTGTTATCATGCTGTTTATATGTGAAGACAGCGCTGTGGCAAAACTTGTTACTGATCACGGTTTAAATTGTCTGAGGAATTCTCTCTAAGACTTATGAAAGAAGTCTCTTTTGTGCATAATATCCTTTTATTTTCCCACTTCATTTATTTTGCTAACCAAAATGTGTGTATACATCTAACCACATAATGTTTTAGCACCTTTGAACTATTTCTAACAATCTTTTTGATCCATATATGGGCACAGGAATGTTGGGAATGTAAAATACAGATATAATTTCAGACAGCAACCATCAGCTAGTAAGTTAATGTTTTGTACGCCCTAGAAACTCCGATTCAGAAAGAGAAACTATATTTAACAATCTCTCATCTAGCCAATCAGCCCTTGAAGTACAAACATGTCATTTTGCATATCCAGACTGCTCAAGTTCACGTCAGCAAATATGAATTGAAAGCTTAGAGGATGTGATGGTTTACCTCAGAAACTCATAACTTTAAAAAAAATAAACAAACAGCCACATAAATAAAGAAAGAAAAAGCTGCTTACATTTAATAAACAGGTATTTTTAACGTGGCTTTTATTTGGAGTTCTTGATCTTAACGGAATGATCTCAGCCTTTAACGATGCAAGAGAACTTTGCTTTAGTTCTGAAGTCACACTTACAGCTCTGTTCTGAATCAGGCAAAGGTCTGAAGAACTGGGATAGAAATCACCTGCCTGCTTGGCTCTGATTTCAAAGCACCACTGCATTATCTCTTCTGGATATGGTGAGGAGTCTGATCTACAATAACTACTACAATGGCATTGTGCACATCAATAAAGAAAAGTGATAATCCTCTAGCAAAAATTAATTTATTAATGAAATGAATAATTAAATCTGCTGAAAAACACATTTGCAGGAAGTTAACCAAAGGTGTTTTGAATAAGAATAGGGCTTTTTCTTAAATCTATAAGTACAATAGACTCGCTAAAGTAAATAACCCTGTGAGTTACTTACCTCATAATGTATTTAGTTATAATATTAAATGGATAAAGTACATGATCATCTCCCAGGATAATAAAGCTGGTGGTATGGAGAAAAGCCTCCATGGGATTAAGAGAGAGTTAAAACATTTCAAATATGCAATTAAAGGCATTCTAGCATGCCTGTGATCTCTGCTCTGGTTTCCTATTTACAGAGAAGGAAAACTGGCTCAGACCTCCTAGACTAAGACAAGGAAGTATGCAAAATCGAGCAGTCTCTGTGCCAGCTCTTGCTAATCCTTTTCAGTATGGTTTGCTGCTAATTTGTCATGGCACATATTTGCCTTATGTCTAATTAGCATCAAATTGCAAACTGCTATTTGCTAACAATTTGTTGCATCAATCTGCTTGAAAATCTATAGTTTAGAACTGGATTGCAGCTTATTCTGTCTATCAAAATTCCATTTCATACACATCACCATAAACTATTTCCCTCTAAAAAAAACCCAACATACATTTTAAAATAAAGCCTATACAAAGTGGTAGTTTTTGCTCCTTTGTTTCATCCTCCATTTATATTTTGTTATAACTTGTTTATAACTGGAATGAAATAAAGAACAGCTTGCTCTTTATTCAGAGTTAAATCTAGCTACAATTACCTTACCTCTATAATATAATAAGTCCATACAAAATCATCATCTATATTTTGGAGAATACAGTCAAGACCTTTACAAGAAGAATTTGTGGTCTGGAACTGGCTCTCAAAACACATGAAAATTTCAGCCAAGGAATTTGCCAGGTTTAGGAACTGGCTAATCTGTTCTGTTCGACATGCACAGATCCTGCAATAAACAAATAGCTAAAAATCTTTGTCACAAACAAACACTGTTGCAAAGATGTTCTTCAATAAATTTATAAGCGATGTGGGAGCTGTTTATACATAAGATTTCCTCCCCCGCTATGCCTCATTAGAAACAGATGGAATAGTCCTGCCACATGCATTGCAGGGGATGGATGGAAATGTGTCAGTGCAGGGCCCAGACGACAAAATTCACTCCGTAATAGCACACGATGTTCTAAGCAGTCTCCTCTGCTCTCTTCCAGGGATGGTATGGGGGCACCAGATCAGCATGTATACATGCTGCTTCTCTGGACGAATCATTTCAGCCCACATAAGATGATGTTTCGTATCTAGATGCGGTACAGATGGAATCAAAATGGAGGTTTTTTTCCCCATGCCACAAAGCGTTGGAAATTTTCAAAAGTATTTCATCTTGAAAAAGCTGAATTTATGGGGCTGAGAGACATGGTGGGAGTGAACAAGAAAACAAGATGAGAAATTCAATCAGGCAATATCCATATAAATGTTCTGAGCCCCAAATTGCAGTTGGTTCTGCATTTTTCTTTGTCATTTTAATCCAAAATTCCATATTGGGCACTAGACATGTTTTACTCCTCAATTTTCAACTAAATCAGCACAATGCTTGCCTTTCTGTGAATTGGCTTTTGCTATAGCAAACAAATGTAGCCAAATTTTCTGCCCACTTCTATGTAAAGTTTGCATACTTTCTCCTTGTGAAAGAGTGAGACAAGCTCAGTATAAAATATAGTTAAATATAGTTCAAGCTTCCAGAGCTGAATGAGAAGACAAGTCTGTCTTTGCTGTATCTATACCAAATAAAAAGCCTTCTCAGGTTACAGGGAATTGAATGTAACCTACAAAAGCAGATTAAATAGACCTTTAAGAAGTGCTTATCACTTAAGATGAACCCTGCTCCCCGTAGCTTTAATGAATACAGACTTAGAACCAGGTTTAGCACTTTGGAGTGCTTAAATAAGGATGCCCATAAATACTGACCTCAGTGACCTCTTGAAGGCCCTTCCCACCCGAATTACCCTAAGAAGTGACATATAATTTGATGAATATTTAGTATTTCAGGTATTTTTTTTCTGAATTCTTCATCACGTCAGAGAAAAGTCCAACACAGATGCACACTGGTGGTCACTGCTGCCTGTAAAAGCACTGATGGGCTTAAGGAGAAAGCTGCTACAGATGGTCAAAACAGAAATAAGAGAACTACCTGTTTCCATTAAGATCATGTGACATCCCTTTTATTTATACCATAAGCAGTAATATCATATCAGTTATATCTCAGGGGAAGCTTTGCCTTTCCTTCAGGAGCCGTTAATGTGTTAAGGACCCACAACATTTCCCTGAAACTAAGAAAAAAATAAATAACATAGAAACATAACAGTGAACACACTGTTGTGAGAAGATACCACATTAAGCAACAGACACTGTCAGTGTCACAAATGTGAGGAGCAATTCCCATATTATTGAAAAGGGAGGCTGCCTTTTAATGGATTGTTCCAAATACTGCCTGCATGAGCTGGACATCCATGGCAATGTACGGTAAAGGGACAGTACAACTCACGGAAGGAATACAACTTTTCCTGAATTTGTTTTGTGAGCATTAACATGCCATACTTATTTACAAACGTGTTAATGTCACAAATTTTATAGAACTTCTCTTTACATGTGTCCCTAATGGATGATATTTTAGAGACTGCACTAATTTCTCTGTTTCAGAATGATATATAAATATAGTAAGGGCCAATTTTGTGCATGGAAGTGGGAATGCAATCTGGGCAGCTAAGCACCTCTTAATCTTCCAATCTGGAGAATAGAATTAAGGCTTTTTCGTTTTGGCTGAAGGGAAACCAGTCTGTGTGCCCTGAATTCTCTCCAGATTTTCTGGATGTGGAACCAGCAGTATGTTCCATCAGTAGCCAAAAGAGCTGTGTATGCTGCAAGATGATACACCTGCAGGGGGAAGTTTGGGAACAGTTTTCTGCCCTCACAGCTTCCGAAATTGAGAGGGATTTGGGGTCAGCAGAGCTCCTGTATTCTACAAGCATGCAGCAAGCAGGATTCATTCCTTGTCTTCTCTATAACAACACTGATTTTCTTGAAGAACTGAAGTCCTATTTTTTTTCATTTATACCTAAGTTGTTAATGGTTTCTATAAAACAAAACCAAAAATTTCAAGGTGTACCTTTTCTTCTTATGTTAAAAAAGCAAGAAAGCCAGGTATCTTACAACCTTATAAAACATAAAGACATAAGGAAATCTCTTCTCCCCCTCCAGTCAATTAAAAAAAAATAGAATAAACGTATCAACAAAAAAAAAAAAAAAAGCATTTAGAAGTGTGCGGCCTTGACATAATTAGATCTACCACATCTAGGTCAGCTGAGGATGCTGGATTCACATGCCAATTATTTATTCAAAACTTCAGAACAGTGCTGTTCCAATTGACAGCTCCCTGGCTGTGACTCTGCCAAGCACTAACAGAACCACCATGCTACACAGACATCTAACATAGCTGTGGAAGAGAGATTCCCACCTCACCTGGAAAACTCCAAAGGCATTGGATATGCAGCAAGGAACACCATAATCATCACTTATTAGTGGCTGCTCAGCTGGGTCTGCAGTGGAAATCAGCCCTGGGATTTCAGTGCTTGTGGAACCAGAGAACAGGCCTATCCATGAACAGATTGAAAAAGTCAGGTCTAAATTCATCAGGTAAGAAATTAGTGGCATTATGTGTGTAAAACTGAGAAGTGCCCAAACACTCTCCCAAAATGCCACCACTACCATAAACTGCTTTGGGTTTAAATAACCTGGAGTTTAGACTGACACGTAAATGGAGCCCCAAGGTGAGTGACTGACATGTTGGAAAGTGTATTCATATCAATATCCTTGGAAATGTCTGGCACATACCATATGCACATTTCAACTTATGCTTTTGTATACTGCTTGCAAAATATGTTTTGCAACATACGAAATGGCTAATTCAAGTGCAGGGTAAAAGTCAGTGCTGCCAGATAGCAGACTTCCTCCTTTGGCATGAACAAGCACTAAAGAGCTGTGTTTATGTTCCCAAATCCAAACCATACTGATGGCTCAATGATAGACATCTTCTACACCTCCTATTTTTTTCTTGAAGAAAAGACAGCTCTATTTTCAGTTGAGTAGCCTGAAAAAAACTATGGGAAACGCTAAGAAAATGTTTTAAGTCAAAACTTGGATTTGGGAGCTATTAATGAGAATAAATTTACTTAGAAAAAGAAAAAACCCTACAGCTCTTGACAGCATACAAGGCTCAAAATGTCACTGTAAATACATTTTAATCCTGATCCAACAACCTACTATATTCAGTATACAAGAGGACCTATATGCTTCCCTCCTAGTCCTCTAGAATGCTAAACAACAATATACTTAAACATAAACAATGTTGCTCTTGGTTACATACAATAAATGGCCATATATCCCTTCCCTCTTCTCATTCACATTCTAATGAATGCTTCTCCGCTGGTCAACTATACCACAAGGCTGCAAGTACTTTTCTCCTTGTCAAATAGCACTCTATAAAAAACACTATTGCCCTCCTGATTTAGGATACATACACAGGGCCAGTAAGCAAAAAACTGCACAGTTTGGCAAAGAAAGTATCGTGTGGGAATTTTCCCCCACGATTACCAGAGAAGATAAATGAAATTTTCAGACACAGCCCTATCAAACTCCACAGCATGGCGTGTGTGGGGTTCGCATGCAATAAAAGGAGGAACCTGAGAGGAAAGTTGTTTTTGCAACCTAAATAATGAGAGCGAGCCTTGAAACACTGGCAGTGGAGGCAGCGTTTTCATTAGGTGTGTTTCACTTTCTTCCTCAGTGCAGCAATCCACTTACAGGAGCTGTATGTTGTTACATGACATATTTCCACTTTCTTACAGGACTGCCTGTGATTTTTTGAATGCTGTTTGTTGTTACTGCCTTTCTTCTCCGACACAATGCACCAATTTTTAACCTTTTCAGTAACCTAGTGACACCTCTGGGATATTACAGTATTCCTGTCAAAATGTCTGGTCTACAACAATAAACTTTAC
>JAWWEW010000020.1:4863869-4943869 GCA_035583185.1 Anabacerthia variegaticeps | reverse complement strand
GCAGAGGAGTGACGGATGGCAGTGACGAATGACTCCAGACAAACATGTGCTGACAACTAGTGAATATGGGGCAGCCTTGCAGAAAGGTCAAGATAAAAGTGTTTGCTTGACTTTCAAAGTTTCTCCATGAAAAAGCACTCGGAATCCACCAGATAACTCTGCCAAGCAATTGTGCGCGCCATGCTACCAGAGTATCACAAATCTGGCAAGCGACAACGCAAGTGGGATCACGAGCAAACGAAGGTGATCTGCAAAGCCAGAACAGTGCAATTACATCAGTGTGCAATTTTCAGTGTTAAGGAGCAGCTACAGACACGTCCTCGTGTTTTTTACAGGTGCCTATTCTGTTGTAACCAGGTTCCCACCCCAGCCACACCACCCCTCTCCCATTTCCCCCCTGGCACTGGGAAAGGCCACAGCACTGCCCCATCTTTCTGCCCCATTAAAGCAGCAAGGTCTTTTCTTAGAAGAACTTCTCAAGTTTGCCTGAAGTTCTGCGATGTAAAATTTGATTGTTAGGAGATCATCTCCATTTTAAAACCTCAGACTTCATTAAGGGCCAAGGTTTTACATCAAGCTCCCCAAACCTTAAACAACCAATGCTATTGCTTATGGGATATATAGGATGCATCTCATTGTCTTAACGTGTTACATGTGAATATCATCTGTGATCAAATGAGTCGACTGACATTCAAATGTAATGGTTAAGATTTCTGCACCACAGATATACAACTTCAACCTTTTGAATGCTGCAATTCCATATATGGACTTTATCCACATTTTAATGAGGCTTTAAAATCTCCAAGATTAAGCTAGTATTTTATATAGAACTGCCTGCTTTTTATGGTATCCTGACATGTTGTACAACATTTGTGACTATATTGATCCTTATAAATTCAGCATCTATATATATTCCTGAAAAGCATTCCATGTTCAGTCTGTAGTACAAACAGCAGGGCAGGCAGGGGGTGAGGGCAGGACACGCAGAGGGGACAGTCTTTATGCCATTTGCTCAGCAGTAAACAGACAGGTAAGGAATATTTCACTAACACTAAATATATTAGTTTCATAACTCAGCAATTCTCAAAAAGAATCAAAATGCCACGTTCAAAATGCACAGTAAAGAAATGCTGGGGTTCTCTCTCAAATTTTACCTTATTTCAGTCTCCTTCAGAAAAATCCTGAGGGAGTAAACTGTACTCTTCTCCCACCTGGGACAGTTATACATCTTCATGCCCTCACCTTTGCCTGTCCGGAGAGACAAGCTTTCCTGTGTTTCTCCATGCAGTTTCATGCTTTTAATCTGAAACAAATGATTGCAGAGAGGGACAAAAAAAAAAAAAAACCAAAAAAAAGGCATTATCACCTTGGCGAGCATCAGGAGTATACAGAAAAAAAAAGAAAGGGTCTATGGGCAAATTCATCTTCTATTGCTACAATCAATCTCTCACCTAAAGAAATACACAATAACTAGGCAGGAAAGGGCCAAGATTTATGGCCTAGAAACATCTCCACTGACCAGCATACACCTACCCTTCTTGGCTCCCTCCTTGCCAGAATGGCTCTTTCTTACAGTTACAATGATATACTGTCTCTCCCTACTGTTTTACAAGTACATTAGCTTTATTTAATGAGATCTCTGAGTAATTTAACAGATGTATATAGGACATAAGACTAGAAAAACTCTTGCTACTTGAACACTTTCGCCAAGGTATTCCAGGGCTAGCTAATCTCCACTAGCATGTTACATTCTGTGAAATACTGTTATTGGAATTTTGGGAAGGTTTCTAAAAATCATTTTAATAGAAATGTTATATTATAATCAAATAGAACAGTGCCGTATTCAACATTTGCTTGTATCAGGCCCATTAAAATAAGGTTAAAAGTAGTTACTTTAGTTCTTCAGAACTATTTATATATTGAAAGGCCTCAGAGAAATTCAGAAGCAGGGATGAATATATCTGTTAAACCTTGCACCCTGTTCTTTCCCATAACGTCAACATCCTGTCCCAAGGGAAAAAAAAAAACAGGTTCTTCCATTTCAAAACATATATTCAGCTTTAAAGTTCACAATGACTGGATCCCTCAGTAAGAAAGCATTTTAAAATACTGTATTCTGAGGTGTTGTTTAATATGTGAAGTATAACCAGCCGTTACTTGAACACAGTAGCTCTGCTTCCCATTATTTTATTATTTCTGTTTCTGAGCAACAGACAATGTTTTGGATGGCTGCTGTTATCCAGCAAACTAGTTTTAAATAATAGCGTTTATACTGGAAAATATTAAATGAAAGAAACTGCAATAATAACTTTTTAAATAACTCTAATAAGCTACCAATTAATAATACAGAGGGTGGCAAGAAGGAATTACCTGTTTAAGGTAACATTCAAACAATTTTTCATAGTAAGAGAATCATAGGCATAAACTATGCATTTGTCTGTGTATTTTTAAGGGCAGAGAATCTACAAAGATCTATAGAGTGCATTGCTGTTTTCTCACACCCTATACTTTTAAAATTGATTAAAAATAGATTATTGCTCCAAATTCAGTAAATTACTTCAATGACCTACATTAAAAAAAAAATAAATTCAACAGCTTCAATTCTACCCAGTGATGAGACCAGTACTAATTGAGTTTAGTGGCATTTTTCTGTAAATAATATATAGTCTCATTAAAGAAGGTTTATTTTAGTTTGAAAACATATTTCTTTTTACAATTCTTTTAAGCTGAAGTGGGGGGGAGAGGGGGGGAAAAAAAGGCTGAGAGCAATATTTACTATTCTGGCAAAGTATTCCCTGTCCTTCTGGCTCACAGGATATTGCGTTAATCTTGAATTAGACCATAAAACACAGGTCTAACACATTTATATATAATTACCATGGAAGACTATAGAATTTACAGATGCAACAGATGTGTCTAATGTTCAGAGTAAACCCACATATGTATCTGACCAAAGCAAACCTACCAACCCACACGCTGAATGGTGTATCACACCTTACCCAGCAGCAACGATTCCTTGATTAGAAAGCAGAATCATCATGTGGTGAGCATAAAACCTGCATATTTCTCTAAATATCAGACAACACTGATAAATTTCAGGGCACAAAATTACGAAGGGTCACACCATGTAAAATTATTCTCGGGATCAAGAACAGACAAAATGACTCCCAAAGTAGAAAAGAATGGGGGAGGAAAAGGAAGAACATAAGGTGATGTAGAGCAAATTCATGGCATGAAATTTCATTTCTTGAGAGCTATACATCAAGCTGCATTTGTTTAATGAGGTTGACACTAGAAAGATGTATAGAACATGTCAGACACCCAGTACCAGTGCGTTCTGGGAAAAAGATAACATCTGAGGATCTGACCACTCACTTCGTCTTCTGGCCAGACTTCTCTATCTACTGGTTCTTCAGGGGATTATAAATGAGAGGGCAGGAGGAACAAGAAGCAAAATAATGAAAAACGCACAAAAAAAGAAAAATTATAACATTGTAGAGCCAAGTAAAGCCAAATTTATTGACCTCACAACTACATAATCAAGAGAAAGTTATCACTGTGGAAACTTTTACTAAAGCAGAATGATCTTAAATAACAAGGGAGTGCTATGAAATTTACAGCACTTTTAAGATATGCAAATTGAATGCAAGGTATAGACATAAGGGTAATTAATTGTAAATCTAAGAATAATGTTTCTTTGTCAGGGCTGTCTCCATGTTGTGGAATACATTCTAATGTGCCTTAACTCTGAATATTTCTTAAAGGCTGTTCTAATTATAAGATGCTCAGAATTTCAAAATAGTAGTTATTCTTATCGTTTAATATAGCTGCTGTAAAGTTTCATAACAAAATTTACTGATTACATGAAAATATTTTATTTTAATTTTCAAGGATAAAGCACTTGTTTAAAAGTCTAGGCACTGAGTCTTTAACTTGGCAAAAAATAATATGATGGAAACAGCTTTTGCCTAAAACAGTGTTTTGTGGTGGTTTTGGTTTGTTTTGTTTTTTTTTTATAGGAGGAGAAAGAGGCAAAGAACCAACATAACTAACTGTAAAAATCTTTATCTGCTGCATTTTTGAAGTTATAATGCAGGTTTTATAAGGACTTTATAGAATAAAATAGAATTTCATAATTTAATTATTTACTTAATTTTTTCCTATTGCTGAAGTCATTTCACATGACAATAATTCAGATCAACCTTTCCAGTGCACCATGACTACAAAAATTCACTTTCTCACTTAAAAATTTGGCAAACAAGCCCCAAGTTTGAAAGGAAATTTACATAAACTTCTAGAACATATAAAATCTTTTACAGCACTAATTCAAGCCCCTGCCAGCTTCACTAGCAGGCCTTCCTACATGGCTGTGCTTCCTGACAAAAACCCCACTGTTTGAGCTGCTTTTAGTGTTTAACTCACTCACACAAATTAAAATGAAGTTTCTTTAGGGGGCAGCATAGTGAACAGTCTTCAATGCCATGATAGCCAAGATGCCCTGGATTTTTAGTGAAAACACACTTCTTTATCCTCATGTCTTAGTAGAACTTGCTACAGACCTGTGGCATAGCTAAACAGTACTGGAGAGAAGAGCATGAGCAGCCAAAGCTCTCTGAGTCAGATTACTGAGCACCAAACACCAGGGAACTCAGGGGGTTGTGAAATTATTCCAGGTGATACCTGCAAAATTCCAGCAAAACCAAGTCTAATCACAGATATTGTCTTAGAAAGAATCTCCACTTCCTTATTTTCACCAGTCACACTCCCAATCGTACAGGGATCATCCATATCCCCCGCATACAGGATATGTTTTTCCCACTCCAAAGGGAAGAGAGCAGAGCACTTCATCACCACCTGTTTTAGAGAAGGTGCAAGTGGCAATGTTGGTCAGAGGTGGGAGGATCAACTGGGAGGATTGCAGCCCTTTGTGAAAACCAACCACTGCTTTTCTGGGCTCAGGAGGAGAGGAAGGGAGGGAGAAGAACCACAGTTCCTAAAGCAGCTGGTGCTTAATAGCAGAACCTCAAAAATAATAGTTAAAAATTTTGACCAGCAAAATCAGCACGAGACAAAATGCATTTCAGAACCACATCAAAGTTTTTGGGAAACAGGGAACAAAGGGAGAGGTTGGTCACCGCTGTGTAACACAAAAGTAAATGCTAAGACGATTTCGGGAAATGTGAACATCATCCCTTTGTGCTGCTCTTCCTAAACAATTAAAATATTCTGTTAATATTTTTTACCTAAGTATAACATACCATAACTTTAGCTCCCCTTCAGTGACAGTTTGTGCTTGAAGTTCTGTTATAGTTTAAACAGAGACCTCAGGAAATTTTGAAATCATTGCCAGATATAGAGGCAGATTTCATAACATGAGTTAAATGCATCATATGCTTACATGAGAGGGTCTCTCCTATATAACACTTGCAGAAATTATAAATTCTCCATATGCCAGCAGAGTTAATAGCTTCCTTAAAGGATCTTTCAAAAATTATGCTTGCACAGGAGTAAGTTTCCAAAACTTTCTATAAGGGGAAAGAAAGCCAAGGCACTTATTAATAGTGGGTTGCAACTGAGGCAAACTCAAGTTGTCATCCCTCCTTTTCTGCACAAGGCCTAAACCTTCGAGTACCTGAAGAATTCTCCTTGAAACCCACATCTCTAACTTCTTGAGAAGGCAGAAAAGTGAAGTCTGGAGTAAGTGAAGGCTGTGAGAGAACAGTTGGGGTAGAATGTGTGTCAAGGTTGTGCAAAAGTGTGTAAAGGCCACTTGGGAAGGAATCCTAGGAGAAAAACTTCATGTTTTTGGTGGAGATAAAGGATAAAAAGACAGATTTTTCCTTTTCTGTGCAGTGCATTGGAAATTGTATTAGAGCAGTGATAAGAGACCCTGATCTGGAAGTACAAGGCTCCTGTTTTCTCCAGCTGCTTTTCTATGGTGTGACTGACAAAGGTTACTGTCCTTTCTGGAGCATTTTTGTGCATTGTAGTTTGAATCAGATTTCTAGTGGAGATCACAATTTCTTTCAATCAGTGAGTGAAATCTGTGTGTCTCAGGCTCAGCACACAGGTTAACCACAGCTATGTGGACCCACATTAATTCCTCTCATTAGTCTATGATATCTGCCAGTGATTTTACTCATTGATTTTGAAGGTTTGGTGAACTTTTCCAATTGTTATAATTTTGTCACAATCTCTGATATACAAAGCTGTGACTGAATGCCCAGAAAACACAGAATGGCAGAAGAGCCAAACTCAGTTTACACAGTAGCCATGACTGAAGGGTTAATGCCAGCAGGTTTTTTTAAGCCAGTTATTTCTAAAGTCATTAATCACCAAAAAATCACATTTATTGTCTAATTCTTGTCACTCAAACCCAGCTTCTCCAGGTCCATTACTGCCAATTTAAACCGCTATGAAAACAAACTGTGGAGAGCGCTGAACTGTAGCATAACTGGGTTTCCTCTCTTCTGCTCTCCAGTCAGCCAACAATTCTAGCTTAGCAGTTGAATAGGGTTGAATCTGTTATAGTTCATCCTCCTCACTTGAAAATAACAATGGGAGGATCTAGCAACCAGATATCAACTACACATTGTGTGAGTTTCTTGTTCGGTTTATTTTTTGGTTTTTTTTCTTTTACATGGAAATTATTCCTATTTTCCTTGTATTAATCAATGCTGAGGTGACCTTTCAGCATTTGGAAGTACAGAAAGCAGACTAATAAAAGAGTAATTGAGGACCTATTCATAAAGTCCACTCTCACATGATGAAACATCACATGCTAAATATTCCCACCTATTTCCATGGGCCTGAGTGATCAGTAAACATACACAAGGTGTATGGTGGGACAGCAGAACAGGCAAATGCAGCATCTGGCCTTCCACCCTCCTTGTTAAACAGACTTAGTTCTAATTAGTGTAAGATGGATAGTCTTACAAAATACTTTTTATTCCTAAGGTCATTAAGAAAAGTGGAATTCCTCACCTTGTCCTTAAACTCAGTGGAAACTGCTCAGTTCACCACTTTCGCTTGGTGTGTTTAATTATTTGCACAGCTTGAATTAATACTAGGTCTACATCTGAATGTCTCTGCTTGTCTTACTTTCTGCCAATCACTTCACAAGACTCACAATTTGAGGTTTTCTTGCTCAGGAGCCATCAGGGAAAAAAATCAGATGAAAACATTTAAGTACTGTGAGGTGACTGGTATTTTCAAAGAACTCTTACTTCAGTCCCTATTTTCTAGCATAAGAAGTTGTTCCTAGGCAATTAGGAGAAAATATAATATCAGGCAAAATGATACACTGACACTTCACATCACAAGAGTATGAGGGTTCTTTGGTTGTTCAAACCGAATCTGGTGAAGCCACATTTACACAGCCTGTCCCCTCACTGCCTACAATTTTACATGCAGAATAGAAGGGGAATCTCTTCCAAAATCAGAGCACCATCGACTGCAAAAAGGTCCATTGGGAAAAGACATCTAGATAAACAAAAAAAAACAAATAAAAAAATTTATAAGGAAATAAATTCATGGCCACAATGAGGTAATAATTATGTTTTAAAGAAAGGATATACATTCTTGTGCAATATATGCAAGTGCAAAGTTTGCAACTCCAAATATAATCCAATATAAATGGGAGCTTTGGCAAACAAGCACGTAGCTCTCTTTTTTTATTTTTAATAAGAGTTTCATGTAACATTTGAGATGCCAAGTGAAAGAGGGTGAAATGCTGCTATCTACAAAGGCACAACATTCCTCTGCATTAGTATGGAATCATCTCTAAGTAAAAAAAAAAAAAAAAACAGTAGGAAAAAAATAGAATGAAGCAAAAGAAAAATAATAAACCCAAAGCTACAGATTAAATCCTTGACTACCTTATATCCTTTACAGGCAGCACCAAGTCAGTGTATTTGCCCAGGATGTAAGTCAGGGCACAAATTGGCCCTTCAGCTCTGAGATCCCTCCAAGCTTTCCCACCAGCTTGCTGAGCATAATTTGGGCTGGGTTATTTAAAGCTACCTGGGATAATACAGCATGAAGAGTGGTGTGAACAATAACTCTTGCACAATTTATCATGCAGAGAAGAGCTACTAATCTTTTTAGAAAACAAGGTATTCAAAATTATTTAATGCTAATATTTATGCATCAGAAAGCATTCTAAGCACAAAACAGCCCTCCTCCCCCTCCCCATGCACACACACAACATGCATTTCTGAGCATCTTCAGCCACAATACCCCATATTTTCAGAGAGTCTTGGAATTATCATACTGTATGTTGGCATTTATGAAACTCTGTTATTAATGCCACTCTCATAACAAAGATAAGCTGTGTTTACAATACTAATACCTTCCACAAATAATTAGGTATGTATAGCTACACATATAGTCTTATACACCAGTGGTGGCTCAAACCTGTAAATTTCAAGTATATCATTGTAATAAACACTAATAATAGCAATAATTATAAAAATAAGTTTGGCATGCAGAATTCTGTGCCACACTGTCTGTTAAAAACAGAACCCAAACACCCAAGACAAAATGAGGGAACATTTTATGATCAACTATTATTTTCTTAGCTCTTCTTTTTGGTTTTTTTTCCCCCTCTGCCCATAACATGGTATTATTTTAGAAAATAAAAAACTGTGACTATATCAACCTTAAGGTAATTATGAAATTGGTCTAAAGTAGCACCTCTTCCTAACCAAGCACATAGGTATCAGCATCCATCACTGCAATTATGTGACTATTGATACATTTTCTTAAAACCTCCTAAGTTTATAAAAGCAGTGCTTCTTTGAATAATTTTCAAAGTCTCTCAGAACAAGGGGTTTTTCACATGCCAACAGTCTAAAAGTGAAAATTATAAATTTTCATGCCAGACTTTTTAATATTAAACATAATTAAAGAAAAACCTGTGTGTTATTCCATTGCTCCCTAGGAGAGCTGGGTGCTTTCCTTGCCTCAGCATAGGTGTAATAAATCAATAAATCATAAAAATCACATATTATCCTCTTGTATGCAGTAGAGGTTCCATTTCCAACTCCACATAGTACTTACTAGGCCAGTCAACTTCCTATTTGAACTTTTTTTGCAGCACTCCTGTTGCAACACACTGAACCTGTGTTTGTTTTGGCAACCCCGTGTCACAATTAGAGAATTAAGCATGTTCTACACGATCTCGAGCTTTGGCAATCCTGAAGGATAACAAAGTTACATATAATCAACCAAAATCCTTCTTACAAATGTTTCCAGCTTTCATTTAAAGCCAAACATTACAGCACCACAGCCTCCCAGATCACACAGTGGGGGGCTAAGTGGGCATTTTACCATTTCCACAGATCTAAAGGGGGGAGGAAATTTGTCCATTAGTTTTTAGATATAACAAGAGGGAAAAGGACTTGGTCTCCACATCGTTACGAACATCCAAACACACACCACTGCATTCAAACTCGATAGGAATTGGTAGCAGTACCTCAGTTATCAGCTGTAAGAGCACTCTCCACCAAGTCAGCCTCTCTTGCTTAACACTTAGATCCATTAGGCTGACTATGAACCCTCCATGCACAGCTTTCCAGGGTGTTGCTTCCCACACATTCCCTTTTTAACAAGTTTATATTGAAGATATTTTACTGAAGCAAGAGACTCGGTTGGGTAAAAAGAAATAGCACTATTATCAAACCAGAGGCAAAAGCAAAAGAACAGTTATCTGAAACTCCTCCAACTTTCTTTCCACAGTCCCTTCTAAGATGTCTCAGACTTCATTCCTTATCTCTCTATGCTGAACTTCAGACTGAATTTCTGCTTATTGGTCTTAGTTTCTCTGAGGAACCTCTGAGGGTTCTTTAATGAAGCCATAAGATGAATATCCTCTGAGAAGCTAAGTTTTTTCACTGTTTTCCCACAAAATATGATTCTTCCCCCCTTTGCCTTCGTCTTTTAATTCCAAACCAACACTAAACTGAACCAAGGCAGTAACAGCAACCTGGCTCAGCCCATTGCTGTGATTACGGAAATTCCTTCTATTGGCTTCTTCTGTAACTGCAATTTATACCTTCCTGTATGTGTTTTCTGTTAGTTTAACCAAGGCTTTCGGTGACCATGAGCTTCCAAAACATGCCATTTCTGCCAGGCAGCTTGCTAAATCTATTTTCAAGGCTATGAAAGATTTTGGTAGATTCAGCTATATTGTTAGCCACACCAATTTCCATCTTACTACAAAAAGTATCTGCTGTGTCCCCCTCATACATTCTGCAAATATTTCTTTCTTATTATTTTCTTTGATTGATGACTCTCTTTTTCTTCTCCTTCAGTCTCCTATTTAAGTCACATTTTCACCACTGTTCAGCTCAGTTTAAGGAGGACTACCAAGACTCCCAAAAGTGAGGTCAGGTGCAATCAACTGTCCAGAAGTTGTTGACTTCAGGCTTCCACCAAGAGCAAGTGATCAAAAACAAGACCCTGTACCTGGAGACTTGGGAAACAACAAGGACCTTAAGGTCCACTGGACCAAATCTTTTAATTCTTTCCTAATCCGGCCACTAAAAAGTATCTAAAGCCTATAAATGAGCTGTAAATTACAGACAATTTGTTCTACATTTGGGATCATTTCTTATGTGTATTCTGAAAAGTCTGGTCTGTCTTTTAAATCGACATCATCCTCGCTGCCTGTAAAAGGAAGCCAGTGATCTGCATGACAACACACTTGATCTTCTTCCAATATTCAAAGTCATCCTGAACTTTCTTGCCAGCAATATCAAATTCCTTTTTTTTTTTTCTTCTGGTGATAGTTTTTGTTGAAATAGCCTCTTCATTATTAAAAGACAGTTGCTAAAGAATATGTTTAGCAAATTTCTCTCTTTCATTTTCTTCATCAAATCAGTCAGTTGTTCCAGTCTAGGAATTCCAACTCAGTCTTATTTCTCAAACTTCAAAACTCTCTTCATCCATAAAACATTTCTTCTTTAAATGTATTGACGTTTCCTTACACAGCATCTCAAAAGAGTTTAGGAAATCCAGGTTGAGAGCAGTATATTGCAGTCTAGGCAGTAGATTACAAATTGCTATTTGATCAAAATATAAGCCAGCTAAATTACATGTTTCTTATTTAAATGTAAAAGCCTTCATCTATTTAGAATAAAATATGCCTTCTAAGTGAACGAACAAACCAAAAAAGCACAACTAACCCTGTCAGTGAAGTTACTGCAATGGGCACAAGAGGGGCTGGTTCTTGGAAACAAAATAAAACAAAGACTATAGTGTGGAAAAAAAACTAATCTAAAAATATCTGCACTGCAAGGGATATGAATGCAAAGGCTGTCAAAAAAAAAAGCTTAAAATTTTTAAACACCTCAAGATCATGAAGCTTTCAGTTTTAAGATTTTAATAGAAAAAGCCAATAGCTGAACTCTCTACTCAGTCCAAAGTTTCCAACAGAATCAAAGGATGTTAAACTTCATTACATTTGGATGAAAGTGACAAAAGTGGCTGTAAAGGCTCAAAATCCCGATCGCAGGAGCCCCTTTCATCTCTGCTAAGAGACAAGACAGATGTTCCTGCCAAAAGCTCAGTGTCAGCCCAACAGGAGAGCACTCCAGGGGGTCACTGGCTCTGCTCCCTGCCCTGAAACGGCCCCGAAACCGAGACCGGAGCATGGGCTAGCATCACAGTGACACCGGGTACCACCCGAAAACCACTTCCATTCTCCTTGCAGGATCGAGTGAACCGCTTCCTTTTGTGCCAACTGCTACAAAATAAGGAGCTTTTATCTCAACATCCAAAGTATCAAGGTCAGGACAACAGCAAAGTGTAACACCAAGCAACACATTCGAGGGGATGGCTCTGGAGCAGCTGGTTAGCTTCCATGATGAATGGGAATTGCAGCAGTTTTCAAGAGACCAACAGAAGGCTGGCAGGGTCCTAATCAGCTATAACATCAGTAGTAAAGATCTAAGGAGACTAGAGCATTTCCAAAACTACAAACTTCTCTGGGCTTTAGTTTCAATAATTATAGCTGTGACAGCTGGACGGTGTGGGTACATGACTGGAATGGGTTGGAGTTTTTGACATATGGTGCTATTGGAATCCTGTCTGTCAGGAAAGGAGCATAAAATTACCCCCCAACAACTGGGGGCTGCAGCACATGTCACCCTGTCTCCAAGTTAAGGAGCAAAGATGGCATTTTTGCAGGTTAACATTCAGCAAATGACAAAATGTCATTCAAGCAATGTCACAGCAGTACATCAGTGAAAAGTGCTGCAGGGTCACACGGGCAATTTAAGTTAACTAGAGGAAGCACATTGGCATGCTTGGTTTTTCTTCTGCTAACTAAATTTCCAGCTTCTGTTACCCTCCTGAAATAACCATTTGGCTCTGACGTTGTGGGAAGTGCCCTCACTAGGGCTGAAAGAGACTCCAGGTGTGCTGAGCAATAATTTCAGACTGGTACTTCTTCCTAAGTGTACCTCCGGTAAGGTCTTTTTCCGCCCTCTGTGTTTCAGCCCATTTAAAACATGCACACCCAGTGAGAAGGGAAACTCAACCCTGCACCTAAATGGGTAGTTCCATCAAAAAAGCACCATGTAGTGGGCGGTAATTAATTTTTCTTTACAACCTACTTATTAAAAATGAATGTAAAAACTCTGAAGCAAAAGATGTTCAGTATAATGAAGTGACACAGACCTGTTTGTCAGTCAGACAATCCCTCTGTACAAGGCCTCTTTCTGCTAGGAAGGATAGCTGAACTAGAGGTTGTCAAGACAGAATTTTATCTCAGTTTTCTCCAAGCATGCTGAAATTAAACCCTTTCATTACCAGTCCCCATTCCCTGTTATTCCTTTTTCTGTTGCCAGATTTGCCACTAAGGGCAGTTTTGCTTCCTAACATTCACAAATGTATTTGGTTACCTTGCCGTTGCCTGGCCAGAACCAGAAACTAAAACACTAATTTTTTTTCTCCTTGAAAATTTTTTTGTCACACAAAACCTCCTCAAAGCCCTTTTGTCTTTTAGATTTTTTTTCACAAAAACATGAGCAAGCAGCATTTTTATAGGCAAGTTCTATTTTAAGCTTTAATGTTTTGTTAGCCACAAACATCATGGATTTCCTACTCCAACATCCCCTGGTTTCTGGGACCTTCCCCTCTTGGTCTTTGTTTGAGTCTCTAGAACTTTCCTGGTATTCATTATGTTTAAGAGGGGAAATAGAATAAACCTCATTATATGCTAACATGAAGGTCATTTCACACATACACACCAAAAAAAAAAAGGCAGAGAAAGCAGAGCGGGAAAGAGAATGAGACCCAGATCTATAAAATTAATAAGCAGGATAACACAGAAATAAAAAGGGTCTACTTTTTGCACATTCTCTTGAGTGTTGAATAACAATGAACTTTGGTTTCCAGGACATTTAGAGCTCTGTCTTCACTGGGGTTCTCAAATGTGTTAAAAAATACCATATGGGGTTTCGTGTTTTTGATTAGAAATGCATTAATGTGGGACAAGTGGCTTTTCCAGAAGAAAGGCATTTCTAACAGGAGAGGGCTGTCATTATTTCTGTGAGCTGAGATCATCCCATTTTACTGATTCATTCAGACTGACTGATGCCAACTAGAGCCAAAATCAAGCAGTTTCTCTTTAAGAAATTATGAAATTACTGGGGACTTTGATCTAACATCACCCAAGTTGTCATCTACAGGGACTCAGAGCACAACCATTAGTCACTGGAAATATATACTACATTGCATATCTTATAATACAGAAAAGGAGAGAGAAGACTATTTGATCAAAATATTTGGAACCATGACCTAAAGCCAGGTTTGACAGAACTAACTTCTGTTGTATTTTTTCTTTTTTACTTCAGATACTTACATTAACTATTTTCTAATAGAAAGTGGATCACTCAGAAAGCAGCAAGACTCTAAACACTCATATCCCCTGGCTTCTTTCCCACCATTGTAAAACATGTCTGTCCAAGGAGCAGCTTTTCAAAAATGCACACACATAACTACAGGCCCAAATAGAGCATACATTTATTTGTTTGTATTTGCAAATATTTGAACTGTGCTTTTTACTACCAGATTTGGCATACAGTGTTTGCAGCTTAAAAATCTCCCCTTAGGCCTGTAAGACTATCCTGGTTGAGGGGGAAAAAAAAAAATCAAAGAACAACTGCCCTCAAGCCACATCATGCAATTATTAAATATGAAATACATATAACACCAATAAAAGAAAAGCACAAAAAGTGGATTAACAAGATACTCAACTTCACCCAGTTTAACGGAGAGATGATGAATCAGAACAGTGGCTGAAAGTCGCTGTTACAATTCACCAAAGGGTTATAATAATGGCCAAGACAAAAAGGTTATATTCTCAGAGCAGCTTGCTCTAAAAGAGAGCATGTGTACCATAGTTTGATGAAGAAATGTGAAATATAAAGTGTCAAACAGAAGAAAATGCAATCAGTTCACTGATCCTACACTGAAGAATTAAAGAAGGCAATAGCCTTGAGGAATGAAGGCACCTCTGATCTTTTGCACAGCATGGGCTGCCTGTGTTCCCCTTGTCAAACAGTAAATAATCAAAATCAATGGGAGGTATAAGAAGTCTAAAAAACTCAAAGGAAAAATAATTTCCCAGATATATCAACAATAAAAGTCATTCCTGTGCTATATATTTCTAATTATTAGCAAAATAGAAAAGGCAGAGACCCAGGCTAAATTTTGTATTCTGTATTTCACTGATATCTGTGAGATTCTGTGGTATTCTGGGGTTTTATTTCCAGCACAGTATATTCTTCTGACTGATGATTTGGGTAGAACTCCTCTGTAACCCTGTGGGAAAACAAGTCCAAACCCCGGGAGAGCTTTGGCAAAGGTACTCAGGGCACCAGCATCGATACTAATGCTTTGAGACCAAACACAGGTTAATTTGAAGGCCAAAACTCTGTCACAAATCAAAGCAATAGATGAATTCCTGGTGTATCAAACCAATGGCACAGGATTATACCCTCCTGAGAAGAGGGAAGCCTTTTTCAGTCCTTTGGATTGCCTTCCTCACCCCACCTTCTGCCACCCAAATTTCCAAGAAAAGTTTAGAGAGAGGAGGCAGAAGTCATGACCACCACAGTGATGCCAAAGAGATCATGAACATGCTGAAATCCCAGGCTTCTGAAGGAACACAGCCAGTCCAAATTATAGGGACTATTCCTCCACCTCACCTCCCTCCATCTGGATTTGGGATAGGAAAATGTTAAGCAAAAAATTACTTGAAAGAAGTATGATTTTAATATTTGTGTGAGTAGCCACTAATTATCAGGTTTATTCTGCACTGGCATAGTGCCTGTGTGTGCCAGGCTGGGGGGCTGGCTTGGACCACCATACACTGATGGGAAGCTCAGGAGGAACTCTGGGATTTCTGCTCCCTGAAGTCAGCAAAAGCTTATGGTGTTGCTGAGATGGTAACAACGGTCAGAGACTCTCAAGGGAAAGGCTCTGCTTGTGGTGCTCTTGAAATGACTGATGGAACAGCATTAGAAACATCCTCACTGATAGAGGCTGACAGTTCCCTTTACTGTCTAGAGCCAGAACTGCATCAGGCACAGGACATGGTCCTGTAAAACTCCACAGTGAGCCACTTGTTATGTCAGGCAACGTTACAAACAGTGAAAGAGCAATGGAATGAAGGAAGAAACTAGCCAATGCAAGAGGTAAAAAAACCCAAACATTGCTTCCAGAACACTTGTGTGGATCCTCTCCTACTGTCAAGTCTTGCTGGGAGATGAGCCACTAGACTGGGCCAATATTTGTTGTCAGTCTCTCACTTACTAATGATCCTGAGATTACTGCAGTTGTCTCCAGCTGCATTTGGGCATCCTGGGTAAGAGAATAAACTAGAAAGCAGTGTTCCTTAGTAGATCTGTATGATAACTGGGCCTAATCCAGAACACCTATACTAGGAATCCACTTCTCCACTGCCTACCCAGAGCACATGGGTCCTGAAATAGCAGGTAGGAGGCAGTCTGAATACTCCTGGGTATTCTCAAAGTGAAAGACCCCGGCATGCTAAATATGGCACTGGTGCTAGGGTTGTGCTGCTAGCTGGGAAAATACGGCTATGTCCTCCTGGTTAATACCATCTACATTTCTGACATATCAGCTGAGCCTCTAGGTGATTTCAAAGAGCTAATTATAATTACCTCTTCCTCTTACTAATGGTGCCACAGAAAGAGTAATGACCACACTTGTTCAGCAGATCTGGCCCACGGCCTGTCTGGGGAACAGGACATTTGGTGACACAGCAGCCCGTGTGTCTCGGGACTTCTGCTGTGCAGGGGTTGAGCTTCACCACTTGATGAGCTACACGTTCTACTTGTTGCCTCCAAGGACAGGCAAACACTGTAATCCGGTTTCCCAGATTATGCGACCACAGTCTAGATTACATTTGCTCCTTGTAATTCACAGCATTTCTTTCAAAAACATTTTGTCAGAAGGTACAGGAATAAAAACAAACAAGGAAACAAACAAACCCCTGGTGTTTCAACCCACTAGAAAAAGCCCATAGGTGATATTTTCAAAAGACCAGCATCAATACATGGTTTATAATTGTCTTGTCACATACCGTAGACTGACTTTCATGACTTTTCCCACAGTATTTCAGAGGTTGTTACAAATGCCAAAACAGAAGGGAAGTGGGTGTTTCACCTCTGACTAATGGCAGCATTTACTAGCCTGAAGATCTCTTCTTATATCCATCTAATAAACTGGTTCGTCAGTACATAATACAAAATTCCTTCTGACACACTTGAGAACTAAGTGGCAGACTTGGAGTATATTTCCGTCTCAGTACACAAGACTTTATACATGGAGTTCCTATTCACTTCACTGACAGCATCCATGCTGTACCTTCAAAGAGCAGAGGGAACAACCCCCCACGTAAACGTAGCCAAGACTTGTACAAGCCCCTGGGTAGAATAACTTTTAAGGCAATCTTAGGATTTTTCTGCCTGATTTTCCTTGCAAACACAATAGGCCTGGAAACTACTGAAGGTCTGTTGGACATATCAGAGGAGGGTGGAATTCCATTTTGCTCATCTTTTCAAAAAAGCCTCTGAGGTTTGTAAATATTCACTGTGGCACTAAGGTTTTGAGAAAGTAGTTATACAGAAAATTTGAATGATTAACAATCCAAGACATTTTAACACGTTATTTCTCTATTTTCAACATAAATAGTGTGTAAAGGGTGTTTAAAACTTTAATGAATCGAACTATATGAGTAAATAATGTTAATCATTTTAATTGCCCAGTAGCCTGAAATTAGATTTAACAGTCTGATAATGTATATCTTTAAAGGAATACAACCCTGCTCTATAAAAAATCCCTTCCAAGACCATTCTAATAATTTCTATTTATCTTTTATGACATTAACTGTTCTACCAGTCTGCCGACAGACAGCCTTACGCTCACATTTAGTTTCAATGCGGTGCAGTATAGTTTTTCATTATCATTAACGTGCTCCTGGTGGGCAGAGTGCAATGCAGTGGCACTGGTCACACTTCATTGCTTTATCTCATATGACAAAGAGAGATGATGTGCTTCAGCCCAGGCCAGGAGATGAAAGCGAGAGGTGGCCATGGCAAACTCCCCCTGCTGCCTGGGAACCGCGGCCCGGCTGCATCCTGTGACTTGCTAACAGCACGAAGGGCCAGACAAATAGATTTTCCTCTATATTTATAACCAGCATCATTCTTCCTTTCAGGCCTTTCAGTGCAGGTAGCTGTTTTATATGAAATGAACAATCTTTATAGACGTACCAGAGCCATAACAAGGCTGATTTTCAGCGAGGCTGAGGTATATAACTCTTACAGAATTGTCAGGCTTCTTGCTCAACAAATCAAGCCTAACTTATGATGTTTGCAGTGTAATTTTTATTCCTGTTTGACTAGCCAACTACCCAGTGGTAATAGGATGTTAGAAAAGGGCAGTAGCAATGTTTGTACATGCCATGATTGATAGGCAAACTCTGCATTTTTCATTTATATCTCCTGATTCCAAATCAGTTAAGTTTAGGAAAAATGAAACAAAATGGCAAGAAAAATGCTTGCAGATTGCAGCCCAGCACTCTCGTAGATCTAAGTTCAGCCCACATCTGCTAGGATTGTCTGGAAACATTAAGATATCTAAATGAAAATCAATACTATATGTGCCAGCATTTACTACCAAGAACAAGTAACAAGAGACCTCAGCTAATCAGGCTTTCAAGCTTGTACTTGAGCCATAGTCTGAACCCCAGGGGTGTCCTAATTGGCCCAGACTAATCATAGAAGAGTTAAATTTATAACCAGCAAAGACATCTTGTTTTTCTTCCCAGTCATCATTTTGAAAGGGAAGCCTCACCTGTGTGGTGATAGCCACTGGTCATGCAAGAACTACTTCTCACCTGTCACACGCAAAGGAAAGACTAATTTACTGTCTTCCATAAAACCAGTCAGGCACATTTAAGCTTTCGGTGGGTATATAGTGCTATCAAACCTTTCACATGAACTGCATATTTTCTCAACTTAAAAGCTCTGCACTTAACGCTCCTGGGCTGGAAGATAGAAGCTTTATATTTTAGAGGTAAAAGACCCTCCATGCACTGTGAGCTCCTAACCTAATTTTTTGTGCCTGTTACATAAGCGTGTTTCCCAATCAAACACTGTTGCTGGAACTTTGTTTTCTTTTTCCTGTGCAGCGAATGCAGATGTGCATGGAAACCAAATACACAGGAGTTCACTTCATAAGGTACAAAGAAAAGCAGGCATACTACTTGTCTATACTAAAAGGAAAACAAAATAAATCCTTATTGTAAAATAAAAGTGTGCACAATATCTTTTGGAACACTTAAATTGTACTGTTAAAAATTATACTGCATCAGGGGATTGGGTTCCTAATATTTGTATTTGGGATGCCAAATGTGAGCAGATTTTATCCTATTTTCAACAAATTAAACACAAATATGTAAACTGTTTATAAAACTCGGTCCTCTATTTTGGGCTTATTTTGGACAACTTAAAAATTCTGCATAGATTTCTTTAAACGGAACAAAATAAGATGATGAAGTAAGCCTAGAAATGCAAAATCTAATGTTTTTCCATTTTCTTCAAAAGCATATATAAACATCCCTGGAGATTCACATCTACCAGAAGTTTAATAATATTATTTAGATTCTTTGTGCCCCATACGTTAGATGTATTTTTAATGTGCACCTCTTAAAACAAAACAAAAAGTTGTCAGAGACTGCCTTCCTTCTCCCCCCAGTTAATGGTTTCCTAGACAGTGCTATCGTGGAGACATCATGGCATGTTGTGATCAATGAAAGCTTGTTTCTCACATGGCATGATGTTTTCCTTGGAGTCTCATCTCCCACTAGTGCCTGCTGTGAAATTTTGTCAGTTCTTTTACCTTTAAGGATCTCTCTTGTCCTCCATGGTGTAAGCTCCTGTGTTATCTGCCCGAATCAGCCTTCCTGTCTTCTTTGCAGCTTCACCTCCCACTTCTCATGGAACAAGAGGGCTATCTTCATCTTCCCGTTCAGTCCCCACGCCTGATAACTCTCTGCTCTCACACCGTGCGGCACAGAACAAGGTAATGAACAAAATAAAAGTGCATTTCAGCAAAACCCACACAAATCCACTGAGGGGCAGAAATCTCTCCTAAACAATTACCTTACTTTTTATTTGTAGCCCAGATGCAACACACACCAGTCCACAGGAACGTACCAAAACCAACTTAATCATGGATGCAAAAAATTAGGTTCAAAGATACCTTCTTCTTCCTTTGCTGTGCTGCTTCCCTCCCACACCAACAATGATTTAAACCTTAATCAAAAGTACTTAACACGTCTTTGTATCTGCAGAACACTTGGGGTACAAACTGTTGATTCCTCTTTACCCAAAACAAGACTTTATCATCCTCGCTTTTCAAACACTAGAGATAAAGGTAACACCTCTTACATCAACAGAATTTTCCTCATATACAAAACCACAGCTCTTACAACTCCACTTGCTGGCTCTGACATTCTTTAATAAATGCTTTTGGAGTGGTTTAGGAGACTATCATTTCCAACTGTCCTCTCTGCTTGTCCACAGATGTTGTCACACTTGTGACAAACCAAAAATTTGTTTGTTCTGCAGCTGCTCCACTTCATTACCAATGGAGAGTTTTTATTTTTAAATTAATGTGTTTGACTGTGAACTAAAAATGATTGGTAACATTTACGTGGACCATCCACTCTGGAGGTGGGCAATGCCCCCAGTGCAGCGGGAGCTGCTGGAGGGAGAGGCAGCACTGCAGACCTGGCTGGAGAGACATGAGGAGAGCCCAGTGAGGCAGTCCTATCACTGTTATTATTTTATTTTTATTTGGATGGCTTTTATTTTTGCCATCTTTTGAATGCTGCTGCACTTCTGTGCCCTCTGTAGTCTTACTCCAGATGTGAAGAGATTTCAGCATCAGGCATCCAATACAAAAAAAACATCCTATCTCCAGCTGATTTCAATTAAAATCCCAGTCCAAACAAATCCAACAGTGAAAAATCAAAATTATATCAGTGGAATCAGGATTTTATTCCGCACACTTTCTGATATTGCTCAGATTTGAGCCCTCACAGAAAAGGTAGGTGTAAAGGACCAGCGCTACACACATTCAACTGAACTGAGCAGAAACTCTACACTAGTGCCAGTGGGGTTCTGTTTAATCCACAGACAGACATAAAGAAAGGCAAGTTTAGATGGGGAAAAAAAAGTGAGACCAAATACCTCTGGATACTCACAGCATTCCAATAAGGCAAAAAGGTCAATTAATAACTATGTTGTTGAAGGGTGTTTTTCCCCCAGTTTTGCAGCTTTCCTGGGCTGACTAGTAAAGCTGACAAGTAGAGTTTGATGCATTGCCCAAAGGCAACGAGGACCACTCCCTTTCCAGCAGCCTCTGGAGCTCCAGAGAGGGCAATCAGTCCCAGCAGATGGAGGGCTCACTTATAAAAGAGCAGCCCTGCACCAACCCTTCTGGAAGCAAAGCCTTCTGCACGTAGCAGAGAGAGGTGTACAAGTCCTCTGCAGAGCTGAGAGCAGGGCCCAAGTCACCTTAAACTCTCATTGAAAAGATGATTGATTCTGCTCTATTTTGCTTCCTCCAGCAAAACATCGCAGGATGGTTTCTCTGCTGCTCGCCTCCAAGTGTGCTGCATTTGTTTGCCAAGTCCTGTGGTTGTCAAACGAACATGAACTCCCTCTGATGGTGCACACCTATTCCCCTTGTGAGGCAAAGCCTCCTTTTCACTAGCAATCCACAGCACAAACACACATATATTGCTACTCGTTTTCATGTGATACCGAATGAAACAACTTAAAGCTTATGCCAAATTAACAATCTTTTCTTGGCAATTTCACACCGGGATTCTATGCCAACTTCTGTTTAACAAGCAACATTATTAACAGAGAAAATAAGAAGGTTTTTTTGTTTGTTTGTTTCTGCTTTGATTTGCCTACTTGAATCTTCTGGTATAGTGAATTTTCCCAGGTATGTGCATACCTAAAAACCTAGCAAAGGAACAACAGTTCTTTTATTTACATAAGAATTGCTAATGCACTCTAGTTGTAGACAGTTTAGAGTTTGGGGGTTATTTTAAATATATTAAAGCCAATATTCAAAACAGAGTTTCAAGGTACAAGTTTCAAAGCCTCCTCTAGACTGCACTGTCACACGCTCCAAGAGCTGGTTTTTCTGCAAGGATCTCGCCTCTTAGTGCTACTCAGGAGGTAGAGATGAATCAGAAATGAGATTTAACTAGCCAACAGATTATTCCCCTGGCACAGGGAACACACATAGCTGCTAACGTGCCAGCTCTCCTACTGCCACCCACCATCCCAGCATATGGGGTGTGTCAGGAGGAAAAAGGCAGCAGAACAGCTCATGGCTGTATTTCTTCCCCCCCATACAGCTCAGTGAAGTCGTCGACACTACTGGCAGCTCTCAGAACTGTCTATCAGCAATGCAGAGAACACAAGGTCAGGGCTGAGCACAGGAAGGGAACGACATTCTCGCTTCCCCCTGGGTTGAGCGTCAGTCCCTGATTCTAACAATCCTCATTACCTCAAGAGGATACTTTATACAGTATGGGACCAGAAACAAAAATTAAAAAGTTCTTTATGCCATAATAGATGAATGTACAACCAAATCACACAATCTGAAACCTTCTGCTTTTCTATTTTATTCTTTAGCTTTTCTTCCAGTGCCATTGCAACTCAATACAACTTTTTCACATATTCATCCCTTTTGTTACTATTTTTGCTAAAGCGGGGTCCTTAAACATTCTGTATATGTTTGGGGGTTTCCTGAGTTCTACAGATGGGTTGTTTGTTTAAAATTAAATTATTTGGGCATTAACACTTGCCATTTCTCTCTCTCTGTATAACTAAGATGTCTTCTAAAGTCACTCTCTATACTCTCTACAGTCCAGCAAGTTTGAACACTGAGCACACATTGTGGAGGCCCCAGAGTTGAGCTCAGTGACCAAAAACTGCTTTGTAGTCACTGGCTAGACTCTCAGTAGCCCAGATTTCAAATTGTATTTAGGGCAAGCAGGTACCTCTCAGTACAGGCACTTCTACTGTATGCTTGTATTCCATGCCTTTGGGGCACAGAATAGATTCTTTATGGGCTACTAATACACCCAGTAATCAAAGGTGTAGTAAATCTGAAAGATTACCAAACTTCATTAAAAACAGTCCTAAAAGATGAAACAAGCATAAAATAGGAGCTTTATTCTGCTATTGCTTGCTGAAATCTGGTTTTTTTTCAGCTTATATTGTCCTGGAAAGCAAGGTCTGCTACTTGGGCCATGTAAAAAGGGGCCTTCCAAAAATCTCTGAATAAAAGGTTTTGTCTCACCACATTTCTGAAGGCAAGGAAGGCATTTGTCTTTCACAGCTCATGGAAAGCTGAAATGCATTATTAAAGAAGACATACTAAAGTACCTGGATGATTCTGCAAAAAGGACATGATATGACATAAAAAGGAGAGTGTCTGTTTAATATCATCGTTAGGTTTCAGAGTTAACAATTCATTAATTAATTTTAAATGAGGTAAGTCTCTTTGTCTTTTACCTTGATGACCTAGGAGTAACCTGAATCTGAAACATTTCCATACCAAAAGTACAGGCAAAAAGCCCCAGATAGTTTTAATGAAATCTATGAGTTTACAGGAGTTGGTTTAGAAAAAGGTTAGTTCCCTAACTGCAGCCTGCAGAGCTGACTTCTGGGGGAAAGAAAGTACTTGTTCTTCTTTCTTTTATAGCTTTTAGTAAATAAAGTAGTTCCCTTTGTAATACTCTAGAAAGTTAATAGAATAACTTTGTATCGGAAATAACTGATATCAGAATAACTATCAGAATAACCTTGTATCAGACAGTAAACTGAAAATAACTGAATGTCAAGTAGTGACTTTAGAGCAGCAAATTTCCTAAAATAACATCAATTTTCTAAATATTTATTTAAGATTTTCACAAAAATGCTACAACTTCTTTACTAAAGTGATTTTTACTCTGGGTATTAGTTGCCTTGTTGTGTTCTTATCCTATTTCGTAGACTTTGCCTGATATCAAATATTATTTTGAGAAGTTTTTTGTCACTACTTCTGATAGCTTCTTATAATATTTTTTTCCTTGTCCTCTACTTTAAAAATCAGCTCTTTGTCATTGGCTAAACAAAGGCTCCACACCAAAGATCCAATTCTTTCAATGCAATCTTTAGGCAGCTGGACTTTGCAAGTATCCAGCATTTCTGAAAATCAAATTCTTTCTTCTCCAGGCAATGCTTATATGATGTTACATCAATTTAATTTGCACAGTCTAATCATACTGATTTAGCTACCTATATATCAAACTGAAGTGCAGCCACCCCACTCTGCAGTGCCAGCAGAAGGTACTTGTGCTGTTAATCATTGCACAGCACAGGCCTGGATTTGAAATGCCCACTCTGTGCACAACCCATGGGGCAGCATTTCACTCCTCAGCCCTCTCCTGCCCATCCCTGACCTCTGCTCAAGCAGATTGCTCACACACTGCCTGTCCTGGGGTGGGTAACTCATGTCCTCCATGATTTTCAGGGTCACCGGTGACATCACTTGAAGAAATGTTCCTTTGCAGACAGCAGATAGGACAATGGACATGAAGGGATCTCCACTGGATCTTCTTTATTCTGCTTTAATACCAGCTCCAAGACCACCTCCTCTTCTTCATTTCATCACTGAAAGAGTGACTCTGGAAGAGTCAACCATAAAGAGTTACAAAGAAGGAAAGAGCTTCGTATGGATCATGCAAACTCAGGAAGCCTACACAAACTTCTGCCTCATACATTAAAAAAAAAAAAAAAACACCAAACCCTAACAACCCCAAAAAAATTCCTTCTTAGCCCTAAGCATACAGGGAGAAAGGCAGAGGTGAAGCGAGAGTGCTAAACAACAGTTTGAAAAGCAGGAAAAAGGAGCCATAAGGCACGAGTCCTTGTGAATCAGAATAATGGAGTAACTTCAGTTCCAGGTAGGGTTACTCACAGCCACCCAAGTTGTCTTTTAAGAGAAACTTTAATGTTTTATCTCTTTGCAGAGAAGGTAGAATGTTCTGGGCTCAAACGTCTGCAGACAGCTAAATTCAGTGTTACAGGGGGGAGGGGGGGAAGGAAAAACAATAAAGAGGAATAGCTTTGACCCCTTCAAAATATTTTCTGCACTTCTCATATTACAATTGGCATCAAACGCAAAATTACTAAGCTTTTCATCTTGGTCTTTTTTTCCTTTTCATTAAAAACGTCCTTGGCTGCATTGAGTTTAAAATATCACAATGCTGAAACAAACCAAAAATTTCTTAGTACTAGCAGCCTGAATGACAGAGCATTAGCACCTTTATCAAACGGAAATGAACACAACACTGGATAGCACACAGTCCTTACAGCAGATTTGACTAAAAAATCACCATTCATTAAGCCAGTATTATAGGAAAAGTGTCTCTACAATTTGAAATGTAATTAAAAAGTTGACAGGACATACATTTGTAGCACCCATCACTGCAACTCACTTTGACTTCTCGAGTTTTTTTGTTGATGTTTGGTTTTCTTATGCTCTGGTTAAAAACTACACTGCCAGTAGTCACTGGATGCTTTTGTGTCACACCCACTAAGTTCCTAATCTTCTTGTTCTGTCTTTGCACATCATCACAAGCATGTTACAGTAGTTTGATCATAGTCATACAGTCAGCCCTCTTAAGCAGCACACTTGACAAAACACGGATAGTCCTGATGAAATTTATCCCATGCAGCTGTACCACAAAGATACTGCACAGCATACGGGTATTTCCTCTCATCGAAACAGTTCTCTTCAAAGTACTTTCAGAGGGCTTTACAGTAACCCTCTACATTTCATTTTGAAAAGGGGGAGGAAAGGGAAAATTTCCACGTTGTGCTTTCAGTCAGGCAGAGGACATGACTTGTGCAATCCTAATAAATCAGAGCATTCCCGTGTGGCAGAACCAACAGGGGAATAGTGTAAGAGCAGTGCTGCATGTTGACCTGAGCAAGAGCTTATCGAGAAATGATGTCCTCTTAAACAGACTCCTGTAGAGATGTTCTGCATTTCCTCTGACAAATTGTAAGTGCCCTGACTGTAACATTCCTAACAAAATAGGGCTGATTTAGCAATGCACAAACTGCCCATTATCCTGCTGCATAAAAAGGCCATTTAAAGCAAAGCCTTAGGACACTGGCCCATTGCAAACAGTACATCTGAAAAATTACCCCCATCGTGTGCCACCAAAGCTGTTAACTACCCTAGGGAATATATCTCATTTACAATACAGACAAATGCTAACTTTAATGAGTTTAAAAACTGCCATTTCTCTTGTTTGACTTTGATAACACTTGAAATCTTAAGCAAATACTTGGCTTTATTTTTTTCACCTGGAATACCATCCAACTGATATTGCCACAGCATTTGTTTTCAGCTGCCCTTGTCTTTCTCTCATTCAAGTCATAACACTGTGCAAAAGTACAATTAAAAAGTACATCCACTCCAAAACAATGTTGGAAAGATTAAACAATCTATTTTAACAAACTGTTCCTGTCTGAAAACTTTGCATGCCAAGATTACTACTTGTCATTATCTTCCCAAGAGATGGAGTACCTTTTTTAAAAGTATCTCTAATGAGATCTACAAATCTATGTGCAAGACAGCTTACTTTATTGTGTTTATAATGATAAAAAATATTTTAAAAAGGTTATGGCTCTTGGGACTGATAAAAACACAATGGGGGTAAGGTCATTTGGAAATGCTAATAAAAGTTTTCATGAAATATGATGATTCTCAAGGAATAATGTTTGGGCATGAAAAATAACTATGAAAGTCTATTTCCTCTGATGGTAAACATTCAGATTTTTCAGACCTAACTGACCCTCCAAATCCTTTCTTTGCTCTGTTGGTGGACAGTTCTGGCTGTTGGATTACCCATCTGCAAGGTATTACTTCTCCCATTCTTAAACAGCTTTCATGGAAAGAGAGGAACACTCACCTGCTTCGGCCACTGAGTTCATTTTAAGCCCTTAACCTGCCTGCCACTGAGTGACATCCAAACAGCCTTATCCTAACCCACAGAAGAGGAAAATCTGTACCCAGCCCACAAGATGATGCCTTTCTTTTCTCACAGCATCATTTTCATGACAAGAAATTGTGGGAAATACAGTAAGAACAGGTGACATCGCTATCACCTCACATTCCTTTAGCCCGATCTGTTGCTCCATATCCACAGTCACTACCTGAAAGGAATGGCTTTTTTCCAAGAGGAATTTCTTAGACAACAAGTCAGATTACCTTAATGAAATAAATATCAAAAACTGAATTTTCATGTTCAGGCAAAGTACTTGGGACAAGGCAATGCCTTCTTTATCATATTTCCTGACCTGTAACCAGCTTTTAAAAATGATAATTTAAGAACAATTTTGTATGCACAGAAAACAGGTCTTCAAGTATGTAACTCTAATGATGACAGGCCACCAACACCTATGCAACTATTCAATAGACACACATGAGTTTTTGACTGTAGGTAAGGTGTTGCCTCAAAAAGTTAATGATTTTAAATTAATTTGATAGGTCAGCTAACATTTTATCACAGCAAAAACAATAAAATAAATGTTTAGAGCATTAGCAACAATCTGTCAACATTGTACACAAAGCTGAGAGATTCCCAAAGTTCATTTGGAAAATACTGTGTTCAAACACATCAATTTAAAATAAAAAGGTGAATGCTGCATTAGTTTGAGACTCACAAAATCGATATTTCAAAACAAACTGGAGTTTTATGCAAATAATTACAGTGATGTAATTATATATATATTATATACAGGTTTTTTAGAGAAAGAAAAACTTAAATTTCAAAAAGGGAGTTTGGTCAAAAGCACAAAAGGTTTGGGTTTCCAAAACTGCAGTTGCTACATTGGTTAACATAAAGATAAACCTCTTGAGCTGTTCACATGAACCCCACATCTGAGGCTATACATCTCAATGCAAATATTTTAGCTGCAAAATACATCCTTTCAGTTAAAGACTCCAGAAACTCATATTGCATTCATCTTAAATATATTCCTAGTCAGCAGACAGCGACTGCATGTCTTATTCCAGTTACACAGCCGTTTATCTGGTCTGCACACTTCTCCACAACCCCAGGTTTGATTCCCAAACTGAGGTGCTCTATGTCCCTGCACAGAAACCAGGTAACTACTGACAGATACAATTCATAGAAAAACTCAGTAGGAATTGCACTGGGGGGCAAGGACTGCTTTTCCTGTATTATATTATTTTATTTTCCAGAAGGCAGAAAAGGCAAGGTGAGAATCCTTAAACATTTGGTGTCAGCTTTGCCCCAAACTACTCTGGGATTTGCTCAAGATATTGTCATGGTGAAGAACACCAAAAGAAAAGGGGAAGGGCAGGAGCAGCAAGGGATTGGGAGAGTAAAAGCAGAGCAAACCATAGACTACTATCATGGACAAACTTCACTGCTACAAAGATCTCTGTAAGTAAATCTAGATGCAAGATTTAGCAGACAGAGACAGGAATAAGCAGCATAAAGACATCACAGAGTTGAGTTAAACCCGTAACAGCTTCCTCTTGGTCTCCCAGTGAGGAGCAAATCCCTAGTAAAATAAAAGGTTCTGTTGCCCTTCCCAGGCCATCACAGTATGCACCAGCTCAGATACCTCAATTGTTTGAAAAAAAACCCAAAAACTAGAGCACTATACTGGCTAACTTCCCTTCCATCAAACCACTATCAAACTCCAATAAAAAGACATTCTCCATGTTTTACACCATGATTGATGCATAAGGCCACATCTCCATGTTTTACACCATGATTAATGCATAAGGCCACATTCTGACACTCAGGGCATGAAAGTGCCCATGTCCTACTCTGCTCTCTCCTCACCAGAGCACCTTTAAGGAGCAGAAGCCCTGAGCAATCCCTGCACACACCTGAAAGGGAAGTGACGGGCAATGCCACTTTTGCTGGCCTGGTTCTTGTCAGCCAACACGGAGCAGAGAGAGATGTGAACTCTATTTCTGTCTCCCCCACCTCCTGCAGACCATTCACACTCACATCAGTGCTATTTTCAAATAGCCTTCAGGGATTGTAAGAAAACCCCAGAGCAACTCAGAGCAAACACTGCAAAGGCTACTCACACTTGTTCTTACAACCACTGCAGTGGCTGGCTAGACCTTTCTCTTTTTAAGTTCAGGGATGCAAGGGCTTTGCACAGCATTTCTTAACCTTCTCAAAATGACAAGACAGTACCTAAAGCAGTGACACAGCAAATTCACACAGCTCCACCCATGTGTTTTGGAAGCACATCTGCATTAGCCAGTGACCAGTGCGATTTGAGGCCACACCAGCTCAAAGCTACACCAGTTGCCAACAATCCACGGATGATGCTGGTGCAGGCCACTCCCAGCCACGTGTCACCTGCTCCAAAAGCACGGGGCAGAGTGACAGAACCACAGAGACACAGTGAGAGCTCGGTGCAAGGCTGCTGTGAGAGCCCAAGGAGTGGAGCCCCCGTGGGGCACATCACGCACATGTCCAACTGAGAGGAGCTGCTCAGTGCTCCTCTAACTCCTTCTCATTTCCAAATACTCACGTGTGATTTCTGCTAGTCTATACCACAGTATGGATACACGTAGTGTCACCTGGTGTCCTCAGCCCCTCACAGAATGTAAATAACAGAGACACAGCTCCTTGGGATAGGTGCTTTTGCAGACAGAACAGCCAGGGCAGGCACTGCAAGCTGAGCTTTTGTGCTGGAACTCATGTCAGAGGTTTGAAACTGCCCTCAGAGCACTACAACGTTATTTTGTGTGTTTTGCTTTTCAAATAGAAACATGTATTATTTTGGTATGAGAAAGGATTTTATGCTCTGTAACAAAACACCGAGACATAGAAAAAAACTGGAGATTACTGTCTGTTAGCCTGAAGATTTATGAAATACAGAAATAAAAAGTTCATGAAATAAAGTTTCTTTTATAAGCTTTGAATCATTAATAAATTACCAGGATTTACTGGTTGAAATAGACCCCTGTAAGTGTCTGCTATCTTGTTTCATCCAATACTCAGTAGTGAAAGCAGACTAAAAATGTTACATACTAGTTTTGCTGGGATGAGAGAACAGCTGTTTGATGTTCTGGTTTGTAAAAGAGGCCAAGAGAGAGTATATTTGTTGTGGAATTAATTGGTCCAAATTAAGCACATACTGTTTTTCCAACTTATGTTAGGAATCTATGTGATTTAATAAATATGATAAATTGCTTGTGAGAATAACAAAAGATGATTCTGGGCCACCCCTGTAGTGCACAGACTGTCAGCAGAGTTTGGGTAACTATAATTTCAGACAAGAAGGAAGGGGGAGAATCCAGCAGAGAGAAAATATGAAATGTTATCTCAGCTGAAAAGAGAATCAGCTCACCACCATTCTGTCAAATCTTTTCCTCTAAAACTGCAATCTGATCCAAAGGCAGCACCTTTACCTCTTGAATTAAAAAAAAACCCAAAACAATCAGCTGTCCAATAACAACACATTTTAATTTGTAACATTTAAATTGGTAATGAGGAAGGTGTTTTGTCTGAATTTCCATTTCTTTCAGGGCCTAATTATGAAAGACAGAAAAAAAATGTGCTATGCGCTCTCTTTCACATCTCATTACATTTATTCAGCTTTATTACTAATTCTTTGTTAATATAATTTTCACCCTGGGAACTACATTTTTTGTCTAGTTACCCTGATACATGAAACCCTTATAGCAGGAAGTCCTTGATCACCACATCATATTTCTCATGGTATTTTAAAATGACACTCACCATATTGTTAGAAGTAGGTTCTATCAGCAGGCTGCTCTCTGGAGGTGTTCTTTCTCTCTCTCTCTCAGGTGCCTTAAAGAAGTTTTATCTAGCATGGTGGCCTAGAGAGACGGGGAACAGAAAGAAGTGAAAGGCTCACATAGGTGTGCAGTGCATCCCTCCCCACCTCAGCTCTGCTGGGGCACACTGTGCTTTAGCAGCATGGCATGGCAAACCTGAACCCCCAGCCTCTCCATCCTGCCACTTGGTAGAGGGGAGAACGGAGGCGGTGTTCCCAGTGCCTCTTCTACTGTGAGTTTATACAACTTCAGGAAGCAGGTCCCTCCAGGAGCTGGGCAGGAAAACTGCAGCAAATGTGCGTGCACTCACAATGAAATAGCAGCCCAGAGGACAGGCGCTGTAATCCCACCAATGATGTTCCAAACCCATGATGGCTACCAGCCGACAATACCCACAGACCTCAATCCATTTTTATTGTATTCAGGCTGCAGTGTTATATTTCCTGCCTCCCCTTAGCACCACACATACAGTGTACTTGAAAACAAAAATCTATAATATTGATCCCACAATGTCACCACAATTATTCTTTTGAAACAGCCATTGAAAACAAATTACATCTGCACTGCCTTTTCATCCGATTGCTCTGGGTGAGCAATGCTCACTGTAGCCGCCAGCATTTTCAGTGTTAGCACTGTGTCACTAAAGACAGCACAGGAAAAGGGAAAAAAAAAATCAGGATAAAAAAGAAAGCATCAGTAACATGCTTAAAGGGGGACTGGAGGAGGGGGAAGCCATCAAATTAACCAGACCACAAACTGCACCTCTAACCTGATGCAACATTTAAGTCTCTGAGCTTTCTGTATGCAAATCAGGATGATGATGCTGGAACTGTACAGGAGCCACTTCCCCCTCCCCCTTCCGCCCCCCCCAGTAGCTCATAAGCTTGGCTTCCTCCTGCCCACTAAGCCAAATATAGTTGTTACAATAATTAAATTGACAAAGATTCAAAGGGGGTCTCATTTTCAGGTAGTCTATTTAATACCTTGTGATGACAAAAAGTATTATTTGAAGCAACATGATTTTAACCTCATGTAACATAATTCTATTGACAAACTGTAAGACTTTCTTGACAAGGGAGTAGTGATTAACACAGAAGTGATGACTGCAGAACAAACTGGCCCATTCAGATTAAAACACTGACATGACCAAGCCTGAAGGAGCCTGTCCAGAGAAAGCACAGGCCTTTTCACACAAGAGGCAGGAATATCCAGGCAAGGGAGAGAGGAACAGGAGGGAGAAAGGCACACCTTCTTTAATTCCAGTTTTCCAATACTTATTAATTTTTATCCCAGTAATGGTTTTGCTCACAAACATGAATCATCATACCAGCGAAACTGTAGCACACACAAACCAGCATAATTTCACAGACCAAATCCCATCAGCAAATGCTGACTTTTGTGTGCTCATTAACAACCTGGTTTGGGGAAATATAGACCTCATCAACAATTATTTCTTTTGCCACTGTGGTGGTTGGCCAAGGGAAAGTGCTTTTGTTAAGCTGTGACCACACAAGTCACAGTGGTGGGTTCCTGCAGCGGGGAAACGATAACTTTGGCGTATTAAGAAAACCAATAGCCTTGTTGACATGAACATGGGAGTCTAACCCCTGAAGCCTCCTGATATGAAGCATTGATTTTTCTGTCTGGGTACAGTTCTAAAGCCATTCATTCTCTGTGGTCAGGACTCACAGGGCCAGAGGGGGGAAAAAAAAAAATAAAAAAAAGCTGTTCTTTCCACTTTTACCTTCAGGCAAAGTTGAGGAATAAATTCTACAATTTGAGGGATGATTTGTTCAAGCCATGTTTAGTAGAAGCCTATTGCATAAAAAACCATTTTGTTTCTTTGACCCTTGCAACCTGTGACCACTTATTCTTTTGTGCACCTTCTTCACAAGATAACAGCAGGGGCAAGTGCCTAGAGAAAGCACCCCTGGTTTCTTGTTATTCTCCAAATAATATCACCAAGCTTACTTATTATTCCTCAAATAATACTGTCATGTTCACTTGTCATTCCTCAAATACCACTGCCAGCTGACTTGTTATTTCTCAAATGCTTCCATGCCTACTCGTTATTCTGCCTCGTGTAATTACTACATCCCTTACTTGTTATTCCTTCTCATAGACTACCACAGGGCTGCGCTTGGTTAGTGCTTATGTACTACTGATATGCCTCTTTGCTATTTCTTTTTTACCACTCCTTCAACATATTGTACCTCCTCAAGAAAGGAAATAATATTATGACTCTGTATATTTTTGCACTCCATACACTGACTCCCCTGTTTCCTCTGCACCCCTGTTGTGTTCACTTAGTAGCTATTGTAAATATACACTGAAAAACACTGAACACTCTTGCAGAAGAAACAACAGTTCCACAGTTTGCAGTGGGAGCAGTATATTCCATCGCCTTTAAAAATAATAATTATAAATAAATAAATACATAAAAGAGAAAGGAAAAAAAATAAAATTAAAGTCATGCTTGCAAAAATAAGCCCAGGTTTCCCCCTCCCCATCAGGATGCAGTCCTCAAGCACACAATGGGATGTTTCCTGCTCTGGTGACAGAATGCTGAGCCAGTTTTTGCTGTTTGTTTCTTGTTTTCAAAGAAACAAAGCGACAGCATTAGACAGGAGATGCCAGTGTTACAGAAGGCTCATGTTTGGACTCTGAACTTGCTCTCCCTTTCAGCTGGCAACTATTTAATTGACTTTTTTTTAAAATGTAAATAAATATTCAAATGCAATAATATACAATCACCTCTAAGGGAGGCACAGAATATCAATGTCTATAAAACACTGGCATCTGTACATAGGTGTACACACAAACACTCCAAAAACATGAAAACAAACACCTCTGAGTATCTATCTTTATAAATCTCTGATAGAGTCCACACTCTCTACATGAGCATAATTTTAACAAATATATATCTAGACACACACAGATTAATCCTAGGCAATATCCTGTGTTACTATTGCAGAAGTATGCTTATATTACGTTACAGCATGAATATGTTTGTATATTTATTATTAAAATACTTACTGTTCTGCCTTTTGAAGTAGATGGACAAATGATTTAGGAGTAGAAATAGACTAGAAACAAAATTAATGCAAATAATGTGTTGATTTTTTTTTTTTTAGCTTGATTAGCCAAGCCAATGGAAAATTCTGGAAAACGTATACAATTATTTTAACTGTCATAGACTGGCAATTGTAATTGACATGATTTGTACGAGATGCAGTGTAATAACTGAATATATTAAAAAAAAATCTCATGGCTTGATTACCAGGAGAACATTACTAGTGCCACAATATTATTAACAACACAATTATCATGGCATCCCTAGGACACGCTCTTAGCACTTCAATGCATTAGCGAACCTTTGCTAACGAAGAAAAAATTAAAGTACGGCAAATTTCAAAGCACCAGTTGTACCCAACATCATTAAAAATTTATAAAACTTCCCCTGAACATGACAAGTGTTTGGTTTAAATGAAGATCAGCCATAAGAAGGAGCAGAAATCTTGTTATTCTTTGTCTCTTTCTCTCCCTCTTTTTCTCTTTCTCTCAGACCTCCCCCAACCACCAGCACCTCAATCCAGCTGAAATATGTAACCATTACAGAGTGACAGTTTGACACACAATGACCTGTCAGAACATTCATCTCTCAATGTTTTATTTTAGTGAGGAGCCAAACTGCAGAAAAAATAAGCAAGTTGTTTCAAGGCTTGGAATGAGATCAAACATTTCTGGCATCCCCACTTACCAGACCTTTGATTTACAATGGATCTGTCAGAGGCTGATTAGACAGTGTGTGTTTAAAAACCTATAGATGTTTCACAATTGCACAAGCTCTCCCCTTCCCTTCACAGAGAGCATTTCTGCTCTTTGTTCAAATGGGAAGAATCAGCCAGGTTACACGGCAGAACCTTACACCTTGCAAGTGGAAAACACCACATGCAAACCTGCAGGCAGCTGCAATTAAACCTTTTAGCAAGGAGCCTTCCCACTCCCTACTAAAAGAAAGCCGTAGCTCTGTGCTCTGTAATATTCCTTGTGCCAATTTCTATTACCTTTTCCTTCCAGGCCTAAAGTTATAATAGTCTGCAGAGAAAATATACCCAGGTACTGCTGCAATCTCTGCATATTTTCAATAATGTTCAAACGCAACACGCAGCTAAAAATTAGTCAGACAACAAAGTGCAGGTGGCTAAAATATTCCCACTCTGTAACAGTTTTTGTTCATAATTGCAACTAGAGGGGGAAAAAAAAAGACTAGAAATATATTGTTTCTATTTGTACCTAGAACAGTTGCAGAAAGAGCAGCAGGATTTGTGCCTGGCATTAGAATGTGTAATTCCTTAATACTATATTGTGGCATATGGTTCATTGTAGCAAATTATGAATACATGTGTTTGGAGAGCTTTGGTAGTAAATTTGGGCTTTGTACATCTACAACAATGCCCAAATCTGACAAACATAATTTATATAATATTAAGTTAATAAAGTATTATGAAATTAGCTCACTGTAGTAAAGCTGTAATTTTAAAATGAAAGACAATACAACGAAATGAAAGCAAAATAATCATTAGCATTTTGTGAAAGGTAGAACAAATCTTCCAAAAGTCTGCTTAGTAATTTATTATAATGCCACGTTTATGACTTCCAGTATATTTAAGACATGGCATCCTTTAACAGTATAGTACAACTACATTGCTGTTCAGAATGATCCCAATCCTTCAGCCTCTCTCAGGCAATGCTCGCAATTCATTTAAGAGAGACTTTTGAATGAATACTGCCTGTGATTAAGTGAGGAGCAAGTTGGAGCTCTGGGATCTGGTCCCTACGATGCTCCTTACGGATTCAGCACTCTATTTGCTCCATGTGGAAAAGTCTGATCAATATGACCAGGCTGTAGGAAGAGGCTATTACCCTGTGTGTTAGAGTATTTAAGATATAAAATTTTACATATCCATAAGAGGGAAGTGAGAAAAGCATTAGAGTGATGCAAGTCCCTCAGCTTCTATAAAATTGGATGTGTTAAAACATGCAATTTTGTTCTTTTAAGGGAAAGAGGAGAGCAAATCAGAGCAGGAGCCAAAAACAAGAGAAAAAGGGGAAGCAGATAAATAAATAAATAAGGTGTTGAGGTCATCCCTCAAGAACCTGAAGCATTTCTGTTATCCACTTTTTGAGGAAAAATGAAAGCATAAAGAAAAATGTGTATTAGTACTTTTAAGTCTGCACAGAATTTGTACTATACTTGCTCTTTAAAAAGATATAACCATCAAGGGATGCCATGAAAGCTTTTCTAATACACCTCTGGTAGGACAGAATAACAGAAATTGGCATCCAAAACCAAAAGTCTTCTGTCTCAGCCAAGGCCTCATTTCTAGCATTTAGGTTTTGGTGTGTGTTTTTGGTTTTTTTTCAAACAAAGAATACAGGGTCGAGGATTTCTGAGGTTTCACATTTCCTAAAAAGCAACACACCCTATAAAAATGGGCATTTCCAGTAGGGTATGCCATACATCATACGCCCTAGGTATCATGAGCCTGGGTCTCCATCAAGTTATAGTAACTAAAGCCTAGAGGTTATGGCCCAAAGGAAAACAACTGTACAATGCAGTGGCTTCACAGCCTCATGAAGTTCATGTCTCAGCCAACAATGATACGTCACAGATGAAAATGTATGACCTTTCTTTTGTGTAAGTGAAAGCCATGTTATACGCTGCTGAATATTGCTACCATCCTAGAAATCTGCTATTGGTATTTATCATCCTGCCACCTTATTTCATACTCTCTGAAACACAGAGAAAACACTTTTATCTGAGCAATCAGGGAAAGGTTAGAATTGCATTAACGGGTTAAATGTATGAATGAATCGTGAAATGTGAATTAGCACAAAATGCTAAAATAAAATCCTATGCAAAATGCCTCGATGAAACGCAGATCATACCCATGCCTGTACCCCAGGTATGACTGCCTCCATCTCCTCTAGTGACTCAAATCCACAAACTGCATCTTTCCAAATTTTGCATGGGGAAATCTAATGCTGCTGAGGGTGTGTACAATTGCCAAATGCCATATCCATTTTTGCGTATCACGGACTATACAACTCCAGCACAAAAGTTGGCACACCTTAATGCTGCAAAAACCTACATATCTGAACTCTGTGAATAGCCTTAATTTTAGATGCAAACAAGCACAGCTTTGCCACTCTCATTAGGAAAGTGAAACATGCCAAATAATTAAACTCTGAAAGGGCACATTTCAGAGATGAACTCTCTGCTGTCGAGGCCCAGAATCAGACAACAGTTGCTGTGGTGAAGAGGCAGTGCCTGCCTGTGTTTGAGCCTGGAGCTGACACCATGGCAGCTTCTCGTAAAAGTGGCAAAGCGGAAAGTGTTTAACTCTTGGAGTCCATTTTTCTATTTCTTAGACTGAAAATCAGGGGGAAAATAAAGACCAGAATTTCACTCTCACACAGTGCTGTCTACACACAAATTCAGACTAAAGAATAACCTGTTCATCTCTTTCTGACCCTGCCTCGAACAAGAGCTCTGCCATTTTGGGTCTGTCAGATTACCTGCAATAGGTTGATTTCCTGAAGAAAGATTGAGATCCAGTAGCAGGAAACAAGGTCTTTGTCAGGAGAGCCTGGATCCTTCCTAGGAGTGGGTGAGAACACTACTAAATTTGATGAGAGTGGCAGGTGACTTAGGGTTCCAAGGAAGCAGCACAAACACCTTCCCTACAGCAACTTTGTGTGATCACACCCCACCCCAGCCTCAGGAACTTCTGAATCTACTGGCCCCTTTCAACAAAGTTGACAAGAGGGTGAAAAGTTCAAAGATAATCAAGTTCCTACACATTTTTTTGAGTGTGGCTTATACACAGAGAGAAGAGAAATCCTTTTACTGACCTTGGGAACACTTTCAGAATGACCTCATACCTTATCAGATATCTAAGAATCTGTAGCAGTGTGACTAAAAACACTCCAAATATAGGAAAAGCTAGAGGACATACAGCTTCTGGACGTCAACATCAAGTACTCATAAGATATAAATCCATGATTTCAACAGTTGCTGTGCAACTACACACTTTGACATGTGTAAAAGCTACTTAAGAGCAACATACCTCAAAGCAGAGAGGAAAGGAGATGAGAACAGTCAATATCCCTGATGCAGTTACTGCAGGGTGTTTGACCAGCCACAGTTTGTATACTTAATAAAGGTTGTGCAACTTAATAAAGTTGCCAGCATTACTCAGCTCCACCGGCATGCATCTATATTATATTCCTCAACCAACCACGTTAGGCATTCCAGGTGGATTTGCCTTCTATTCAGACTGTCTGCACTCACAATAAAAAAGCCTTTCTTCTGTGGGAACTTGAAGCATCCTCTCACACACACATAAACGTATGCATATTTATACCCCTGTAAAATCTAACTCTGCTACTTTCATCAGTGACAGACTGCACAAAAATTAGCATTGTCAATTACTAATTACAGCGTGCCCACAGTTACCAAAGTGCAGCAAAGTAACAGCTTTGATAATTTCACACAATTACACCTTTATTCTGTCGCATTTGAGCGTTTTTCTTTTATCTGTTATTATAAATGCAGAAAAGAACAACTGATAACATTTTCTAAGCCAAATTTAAGGACACAGTCTTTGGAGCCCTGATTGCTCCAAGAAGATGTCCTCTTCATTCTATCTTTTTTAACATCAGTTAAATATAAACAAATTAACTTCCTATGCATGTTGCTTCTGAGTGAATTACTTTTCATTTTTAGAGTGGTTTTCCATCACTACAAACCTTTTCCTTTCCCTTATGCACCAGCAAACATACTGATACAATTTAAAGGTCATGTTCTTTTCAAACTGACAGGGCCCTCCAAAATTTTGACGAGACACCCTCCAAGAATCACACCATACAAACGGAAAGGAATTAAGTAAAGCATCACTTGATGTAGGCTCAATCATGTGAACTGATTAGAAAATGTAACCACGGAGAGAGGTGATTCAAAGTGTGACGGACAACCTTTCAAAGAAAGGAGATGTCATGTTGATAATAATAAGCAAGTACCTGACATTGAAGGAGGGGGTGAACACAGAGGGTCAATAAAGATATAATTGCCTTCAGCTACTAAAAGAAAAAAAAAAAAAAAGAAAAAAACCCACCAAACCAACAACAAACCACAACAAAGCATCAACCAAGAAACCGAATCTTTTTTCTAACTTTGCTTTCTTACAACTCCAAGATAAATATTTAAAATGATCAGAGCATTTTATTTTTGTAGCTCAAGTTAAGTTTTAGCCAAAAAATACTGAAAAAATGTATTAATAATATTTCAGTTGTTTAGCTCATTCTTTCACCCAGTAAAAAGGATACTTTAAAGTTCAAAGCCAGATATATGGAGTTTGTCTTAAAGGTTATATTGATACATATTGATTTGCATTACAAGTTAGATCATATCTAAGAAAATAGGACTGCCTTTGGATTCTAACACCCACATCATTCAAAGAAATGGATACAAGCAAAAAAAGTCAATGTGCCTGTTTGAAAGATGCCATTTATCAGGAAGATGATTAGTAGTTCTTTATACATTTTAAACAGAGAAAGTCTAAATATTTTCACGAAACACAGTATGAGCTGGATTAGGACAAAAAGATCTCACCACAACATAAAAGCAACAGTTACCATGCATTATTAACAACAGATGAATCTGCAGCCCAAAAGAATAACCCACCCTCCACCCCACATGATGGACATGGAGCTCAGCTAAACTGAAAAAAGGGATTGAAAAGTATCTTGTTCCTGTCCTCTTTTTGACAGTAAACAATATTTAACTTATTTCTTTAATTATTTATTTCTTTCATAGTTCTCTTAACTGCTGCTCTCTTTTTCCATCAGTTGCTACGACTTATGGCCCTCAAAACAGTTCCAGCATGCAATGAACTATTATGGTAACAATTTGAAAACATTACATCCAAGATCATTTTAATGATAAGACCTGTCTTCTCTTGTCAATATTAAAATGTATCTAATGTATATGAATAAATGGAATCTTAACTGATTTAGATACTATATTCTTATTGATGTCAAAGAGGTCAGTGAACACATCTAATGTTTTAGCCAACCATGGATTGAAGATTGCAGTTACATAAATAGTCGATGTGGAGCCTTTCTCTTGTAGCACAAATCCAGCCTAAATTTGCACCAGGTAGGGTATCCTAAAGAGTTCAGGCAAAATAAATCAGAGGTACTGCTCAAGTTCTTACTGGACAAATGCCCATTTCATCAAGAAAGTAATAAACCATGGCACCCATGACAAACTCTGATGCTATTTGCTTGACACAGTGCCTGTTCAAGGCTTGTCCATGTGTTGCAGATTGAAAGCTCCAGGACACAACCAAGGTGACACCCCAGTCATACAATCTACTGCCTGTCTTGGAGAGAAACAAGGTTTTACTGCAATCTAGGTCTTTTGCAATTGCTCCCTGGACTGCTGGCTAATGAGGTCAGACAGTACTGTCCATTCTAGACATATTCTTTTTAGGGTATCATCTCTCCAAGAGACATTCCATGAGGACATACCCTTAAATATGCCATCAAAGCAAATTATAATGGTAGAATTTATTAGCATTTTTTATGAGGGAAAAGCATACTTCTAAGGAAACATGAAATAAAAATGAGATTAAATAGCAAATTCATTTCTGAAACTTTGTAGTAGATGTTGTCTCTGCTATGAGAAAGCTTTTGTTACACACAAGGAAAAAAGCTGAGCTTAAGACTTGCAGACACCCCTCACTAGAGATCTTAACCAAACCTCCATTTTTGCCACACAGACAAACTGAGTGACCATGTCTCTGCAGTCACAGCTTCCTTCTTTTTCTTTTCATACCTCTTAACAGAGCCTTTCTAAAAAGCAAAGCTGAAACTGAGACTGTTTGAATCATTAAATGAATACCACAATACAGTGATGTAAATCGACATTTTTCTTCAGGAGTCAACCACATTCCTCCCATCAGGTCCTCCAATTCCACAATGGGTGGAGCTCCAAAGACACTCAGATGTGCACGCTCTGAAAACAAGTGCCCACTTGGTTATTGGCCACCCACTGGCCAACTTCATGCTTCAATGAAACCATTATAGCCACAGCCTGCAGCAGCCACCTCTTCACCAGGGAGGCTTAGGGGTGAAGTTAGAAAGGAAAACAGTTAAAAAGGAGCAAGTCAGAGGAGAAATTATATGGTATTTATAATATAAACAAATGGGAAATCAGAAGGAAACTACATACATTAATATTTGCCAGTAGTGTCAGAGAGGTAATAACTAATTGCTCAATTTCTCTTCAGGCCCATCAATGCAATAGCCATAGGCTGTGTCTATACATTTCAGTCCAGAACAGTGGTACAGCTTGGACTGGATTTATTTCAAAAACACAAAAGTATGATGTGCCCCAGACATGCTCCGTCATTCAACAGAAGCAAAAGGTGCAAACCCAACCATTGTTTTTTTCGGGCAGGTTGGGGACATTTGGTTCCAGTGACCATAACTAATCATAAGTAAAAAATACCAAAGCATACTTAACATAGATATGAACCCTCAGCACAAACCAGTTTAACTCATCTGTTTCTAAGGAGCCTAATTCCTTGCCAATGGGGAGAGTGCCTTGAAAATATTTAGGTGAAATGGAGATTTCAACCTCTGTCAGAGAAAGGTGACATACTTTCGGATATTCTTGCTTGAGCACATGCTCTATGACAAAGCCATTTGAAACATGAGACCCTCTTTTCAAATTGCCAGTTTAATCTTCTGCCTCACAGAAGATTAAATTCTGATGCAAATGGAAGGGGATGGAGCCATCCCATCACTGCCTGATGTTCCCTGCTAAGAGAGAATGGGAAGGGCATAACGCAAAAAAGAGACCAAGCATTTTAGGGAGAAGACATAAAAGCAAAACCCAGGGGTTGCAAAATCCACATGAACTAAACCCCTGACTCAAATTAGTATAATTGAAACCCATTAAGCTCAGCTCTGTTCAAGTAAAAATTAACTTTATAGAGACTATCATTATAAACTATTGCTTCATCAGGAAGATACATCATGGTTATATTTTATAATTTTTATCCTCTCTTCCATGTAGCTGCTAGAAGGCGGTTACACTGAGAACTGGATCTTTCCAAAGTTGTTAACAAGACACATTCCTTTTGGTTCATGGCTAGCATTATGAGAGTTTCTGTCTTATGTCACTATTTCTGACATATGTTGGAGAGAGAACATCTTGGCTCAAAAAATATTGGACCATCATTTTAGGAGAAGAGACTTTCTAGATCACAGAAGCAGTTAGATTTACTACTGACAACAGAGAGGTAATGATAACCTATCCTTACATAGCCCAGAGTCTTACATATTGTAAACTCAATTAGCAATTCTTTTATCTTCACCCAACACAGATATATTGAAAATTGCAGATTGAGGGCTTTTCTCATATAGCTCTGACCACAAGGATAAATACTGCCTTGCTTGAGCAGCGTAATTTTTAGCCCTCTCATTTTTCATCCAGTTCAAGTTGTTTGATTCTATGAGTCCATATTCCAGGCAGAGCACTCATTTATGAACACAACGCAGGCAAACCTGCATTTGCTGGAGATGAAAGGCATGAGAGTTGCCCATAATTTTGCCACAAATAAACTCTTCCTTTGGTTTATGCTACATCATGCCCTTCCATGTGAATAGTTTTGATAAAGACCTGTTACTCCCTTTTCTTTCACTATACACAGTGTGGATACATTAGATAAACACTTTTATATGTAGCCGTCAAGGAGAAATATCCCACACAACGAAGCAGACCTTGTGAAATAACATTTCACTTATCTGTTATGTCTTTCTGAACCTTTCCTAAGAACTATAAGTCTCTAGTCCCAGCATACAGCTGCATGGAGCCTTGCTCCAAGAAATTCCTGTTTTCCAAGACCAGCAAACAAATATGGACAAACACGTGAGGGAGGTTTCTACAACAATATGGACATTATTTTACTTCTTTTACTTTCTTTTTTGTTACACCTAAAAGAGTTATTAAAATAACAGGCAATTTACAAGCACACACAGAATTTTGAAGAGGTCTTCAAAAAACTTTGGAGAAACAGATCATATACTCTAAGCCAAAAGCATACATCATCTTTATCTATTAGGGTTTTTTGCATTTTTACTGGGTCTCAGTGATTTACTGGTATAAAATAAAACACAGAGCTATACTCCAGTTACAACAACATAGCCAAAACGAGAACACAGAGAGCAGTAAAGTTTGAAAATACACTGAATGCAGAAGATTTAACACAATGCAAAAATGAACTTATTTTTTCAAACTTATCCATACACTTGTAATAAATATGGAAATCAAGTAAATTAAAAACCTGTTGGATTCACACACTTCTGTCCACACTTGTCAATCATTTTTCCAACAGCAAATATCTCAACACAGTGGTTATAACCTTTGCTAACAAAAAAGAACAGCCTGTTTTGGTGAAATAAAGCTGACATTTAATTTACTCTTGTAAATTTAAGTTGTTCATTCATTGCTCTTGTATGTTGACAGATACGATTCCTTTAATGTTCTTGAGCAAAACAATAAATACAGTGTAGTTAAATTTTAGATGTGAAAACATTATGCTTTGTCTTGACAGCACCACAGTTAGGCATAAAGTTATAATGTTCAAATAGTCTCTTCTGAGACTCTGTGTCATAAAACATGTAGTCTTTCAAAGTGTATATGTATCTGTCATTTGATTTTTCCTGAAATCAGAAGTAGATGGATGCACACCCCAATTCTTCACCTACAGATCCAAATTCGTCTCTCCTTCAGCCCCAACTCCATGGGATAAATAGAGAGTTTTCTGATAAAACAGAAAGTTATCACTTAGGCCTGGGTGGAAAATGGTGCTTTAAGGAAACTTCCCAGTCTGACCATGCAGGAGCCACTCTGGCAGTCACACTCCCCACCCCAGACTGGCACTGCTGGACTGGAGTCCCTTCCCAGCAGCTCCAGTGACCCAACAGGTCCCACCTGGCTCCCCACACACCCCACTCCCAGTGCTCGTTAGTCCTACCCCAGGTTTCCTGTTGCAGAGTCTCAGATTCTCATTCCATGAAGCCATTTCTTCAGGGTGCAGTAACACACACATAGCCTGAGCTGGTGCCTCTGAGCAGGAACCCTGAACAACAGAATCCTGAGCTTTTATCCCCTCACAGTCTAAAGCTTGACCGTCTGGGATCTTCCTGCTCCTGCCATGTCTCTGGTGTCCCTCACCTGGTCCTGCCACAGGTCCCCAGGCCCTCTGTCATGCAAAGGGTAGCAGGTCAAAGGTTCTTGCCTGGGGCTCCCACCCAGAGCTCAACCTGCAGCTCCCACCTGCACAGAGTGGATTCCTCAACAGTTGGTGGGTTGGTTTGGGGTTTTTTTTAATAAAAGAATTGGTGAACTGGTTTCAAGAAATCTAAATTCACTTTTCATGGTGCAACTAACTCTTCTGGCCTTACTAACATTGATGATATTTCACCTCGGGATCTAGAAGTTGTTTCTCTGATAACGAAGAAACTGATGCATCCATCACACTTTGTGTACATGGAGTAGATGGAGCTCAGTTCCAAACTATCATATAAATATACATCTATTTTTTTGGTGCATAAAAGAGGCAAAGTATCCATTGTTCCTTGTTTGCCCAAGAGATTAGGACCTTCACATTCCCTAATTGATGCAGTTAATCTCTCCCATTTCCAACATTCTTGAACGCTAATTCTCTAATATATCTACATTTGGCAGATTTATCTTTAAATAAAATTGCATATTAGAAAAAAAAGAACTTGTATGATGGGAATACATTCAGCAATGTGGAAACTACAAAGAAAACCCCAGCTGGCTCAGCCAATAATAAGATATAATACTAAATTTAGACCTTTCATCAAATGTTCTCAAATTCATTACTATAGTCTCTTTTCAGCTTGGTACTTTCCTCTTATTTAAATTGTTAATGGATTATCAAAATTATCAAAAATGTCATGCAATGCAGAATGTTTCCTTTTCTAACCACAGAAAATAAACCACATTCCATACAGATAGAACACTATATTGAATGATCTGCAACGAAGCAGCCACTCCCAGCAACTACTGTACAAGTCCATAGTGATTTTATGTTGCCTTATTAGGACAGACACCTCAGCACATTCGTGATGGCTCGATTACTGTGGCCTCTTGTGTTCTAAAAGTCATTGTTCTCATGCCACCTGTTATTCAAAGCAAAAGGAGCAAGGGGTGCTCCCTCTCAGCACTGCACAGCAAGGTGCTCAAACCACCAGCAGCATTCAAAGATGAAATAACCAAAGCAATAGGTCACAGAACGCAACCAGCTGCTGTAGATATCTTAGGTTAGGTATTGTACACTGCCCTTTCCCTCTCCAGTAGTTCAAAAAGGAAATTGTTCCTAAACAACACAGTGCCTCTATTTTAAACACTTGCTGGAAGAGAGGCCTAGGCTCAGCAAGGGCAGAACTGCACTTGGAGAAAGGCACAAGCACCAAGCACTAGAGGAGGAATGTGTGATATGTCAAAGGAACTTGTTCCATCTGAATTTAAGGGAAACATAGACTAAGTATCCTAAATTTTCACAGGGATGGGAAAAAATAAAATAAAAAAATAAAGAAAATATTTCTTTGTGGCTCAGATGTTGGTTTGCAGAATCCACAGCAGTCATCAGGCAGGCACAGCAGGTTCTACACCCTTCCACACATAAGCACATGGACCATGCAGGTTAAAAGGGAAACTTGGCCAATGCTGTCTGATACCATGGGCTGTTGAACCAGCCTTTGAGGAACATGAACAGCCACAAACAAGTGGAGCAGGATGAGGTATTCTGTCAGCACTCCTTGCCCTTGAGCTCTTCCTACCAAAACCCACATCCCACACCAGCACCAGCTAACAAAAGGAATCATATAGCCTGAAGCAAAACACTGCCTTCAGAAACCAGGTTTGTGTCTGTAGCCTGAACCAAACTCCTAATGATTCACACAGTCTGCAAGAATAAGAGGAAGAGCTGGAGAACATGTGAATTTTTATGTGTACAAGTCAACAGGTTGGTTAGCTGAAAGAGAAAGGAGCCAACTAAGTTATCCTCAGAGCTGCTATAATTCACTTCCAACATCCAAAGGACACTACAAGGCAATTTCCTCCCTCTGTTTAACCAAGACTCCCCTAAAAGATAATATTATTGCTAGTTCAAGATTCCTGAAACATATTTTGTTGCCACTAAAATGTTACATAGGAAGAGTTACTGCAAAAAATTGGTATGTTTTAAATTAGTGCCAAAGGAACTTGGAGTCTGAACAGTAATTACTTATAGTTTAGTATAAATCAAAGGAAGCAGTAAACAAAGTATTTTTGAACAATAGAAGGAATCTCTTCTATTTCATCCTAAACATTCAACTTCTTAGTGAGAGGCAGCATGTCTCTCCCCAAAAGGGAAAATATCCCACTCTGCTAGAGGAATATTAGGACATCAAGGAGTTTCTACCAATTCCTGTTAGTTTCAACAACGACAAAAAAACCCAGCAAAACAAAACCAAAAACCAAACCATCACAGGGAATTCTCCTTGCTCAGCATCTAAAGACCAGACCAAGAGGAAATAATCAAGAAAAAATGGCAGTTCTGCATCTCTACCCACTTGACATATTTTTTCTACTAATTACTGCTATGCAAAGAGGCATAGTTTAAACTGAAAATATAGTCCGAGCCACAAACTCTGTCCAAGAGCATTTCAATTTTAGTGATCAACGTTTCCACCACAGAACACAAAGACTCAAAATACAAACTTTCCCATTTTGCAACAGCCAACATAAATCATGTATGCTAACCCTTAATGCTGTGAACTATCATTGCTAGAAGAGCAGAGAAGCAGTTACACAAATTCAGGCATGTTGTTTGGGAAACACCTTTTTATCCCTTTAGGTACTAAATCTTAATCTGAAAATGCAGCAATTTCAATTAACGTAGACTATTAAGCATAGGCTGATGCCTGAGTTTGAAATGCAGTGTGCGCCTTGAGGCACTGTATAAAAACTCAGTCTTGCCTTCAGTCTAAATGCGTGCTTACCAACAATAAAGGCAGGCTCCACTTTCACAGGTGGAATCCTCACCTCTCCCCTCTCTCTCTCTGATTTGATCTTTGCTACCTCAAAGTTGGCATGTTGCAAAACTTTTTTGCAAAGTTTGTGCAGACTTTCCTTTCATTGCAGTGACCTTGTAAGTACAAGAGCTCTGAGCTGCTCGAGACATTGACCATGTCTACGCCCATGTTTGTACAGTCCCTCCTGGAACAGGGCATTGCCTAAGTCTGGGCACTCTGGGCAATATTGTAACCTAAATATTAAATAATAATCAAGTTCTGTCAAGTCACTGAGCTGCGAACTACAGCAGACTCATGTGATTGTATACTATGGCTCAAAGGAAACCCTTAGCAGCCATCATATAAAAATCTCTGTTGTCTAAAAAGTCCTTAAACAATGATCTACACAAAAGTCATAAAATTAATAGAAATTACATATTTGTAAAAGTAGCACATACACCAAAATTCACATTTGTGCTATAGGGCTCATCTTTTTCTTTTCTCTTCCAAAAATTTCTGCATCAAACTCCAAAAATGTTCACAAATACACAAATATATTAATAAAATACCAATCAACTAAGGGGTATCAAAACATTGAAATAGATTTTGCTAAAATTTGGAAATACGCTTTGCATTAACAGAAAAGTATAATTAGAAATTACTTTAATGTATTAAGAGAGTTCCACATGAAGGTTCTCAGCATAGGGCTGGAATTGATTTTCCATTTCCTCCATTCTTATGCAATAATTTCACCCTTTTCACCTGTGCCATAAGAGCTGGACGGTGTGTCGGCACTAATAGTCCTTTCTGGGGAAAATGCAAGTTGAGCTGACTTGGAAAACAGGGCTTGGATAAAGAGGTACACAAGATAAGGGGAAGGAAAAAAGAAAATTACAGAGTTGAATTTAGAAGAACACTTGTTTGGGTATATCATTAAAGGGAGGAGGGGGAAAAGAAGGGGGTGGGGGAAGCAAAAGAAAAACAGTAGCAAATACCAAAGTAAAACACATATTTCTCTTTCATTTGACTACAGTGATGAGTCTTGCATATTTCAATGGAAACAAGACATACTACAAAGCAAGTGAAAACACATTCACTAAAACAGCCAAATGTGCCATTACTCCTTTACAAGACTAAGCCAATTATGGTTAAACCTGCTGTGTTTTTATTTTTGTGCAACTTTAGTTAAATGTAGACAATTTAAATAGTTCTGGAGCAGGAAGATACATCCTTCACAGTAAACCAAGAGAGGTGTATCCCACTTCTTCCCTGATATAAATTCTAGGAGTAGGTATTATGCAGAAAACAATGCTTCTTATATGCAAAAGGATTCATACAAATATATATATTTATATATATATATATATATATATAAAAATAAAAAAATAACTTTTAAAAGACTACATAGTTACCAAAGTGGTACACGTAACCTACTTAGAGGTATACCTAGGTATCAGTAAAAAAGACTTGACCTGTTTCCAATGGGTACCCAACACAGATAAAGGAGAAATCCATGAAACTAGACAGTTAAAAACTCTCTTGTATCTAATGAAAAGAATAAATTAAGCTCTAATTAGCTTAAAATCTGAGTAACTCACCTGAGAGTAAAAGGAGGCTAAAGGCAAACTTAAAAATAAGACCTTGAAAACCTAGATTTTGCAACAGAAATATGCTAAAGACCATATCTTTGAAAGAGGAAAAAAAAATAAAAAAAAAATCTAAGTGTTTTAGATGTTTTATCTGGTGAGGAAGAGAAACAACAGCCTCTCTAAAACATGCTCTGAAGAATGCTCTGAAATAGCAGTAGATGCTAAAAGCCTTATTTCAGAAGAAACAGCTTCTCTGTTTCATATGTTTCTTTCTATCGTCATTAGGTATCTTTTATTTTTCCCTTATTGTTGAAAATAAAAAGTTACTTCTGCTGACATTAAAAGCCTGATTTTACCAACTATTTAATACACTCTAAGGATACTGTTAAAAGACACTGGCATGTTGATGTGAGCTGTACAAAGGTCAGTGATTTGGAGGCTCTTTCAGACAATTTGCCAGGATTTTGGCATTTTGTAAGCACACATAGGACAGCTCTCCAGCAAGCTGACCTTGACAGTGAATTGGATAAATAAACCTTCAATTTACCCCCTCCAGCTCGATGCTAGCCCAGCTGATCCCTCTGGAGCCTTCACCTGTCCATATCGTTCAACTGCCTGCAACTTTCAACTGACGAACATCCCCAGCTTTACAGGTTCTGTGACAAACACCATCTAACAGATAAGGCTTCTGAAAAGTCAAAGTCAATAGTGTTTCCATTGAAAATTTAATGCTGCTTCCATCTTTCCCCATCATTCTTCCTACTGTTGCATGTATCCCAGGAGGCACTTCAAGCAAAAGCACTACTCCATAACAGGTAATGACGTGGCATTTAATGATACTGTCCAAAGTGATCCAAGCCCATGGAAAGTAATGTGCACTCATGTACCAGATAAGCACGGCTGAATGTACTAGAACAGCAGTATCTTTCACTGCACTGTCACTAGATACAATGTGACATATGCTCTGCCATTGTACCTGGCTTTTCCTTTTACTTCACCGTCAGAGGAAAAGAGCATTTTCAGATGCAGAGCACCAAAGTGTTAAGGGAATTCAGTAAAAGGTAGGATGGCAACATATCCGTAATTAAGTATTCACAGCCTCTTTAATACTTCAGTGCTCTTGGATTCGCTACTAAAATCTGTGAATTATACCTCATTGAAGAATGTCCTTAATCGACTCTGACATGTTTTATTGGAGGCAGAAAAAATGTTTCAGTATGATAGATAAGGTTAAAAATGTTACTACTCTGATCATTTACTCTAGTGCCTTGCAAAAAACTCCAAAGCCAAAAACCATTTACATCAGTCATCTGATGCAATGGAGAAAAGAAAGCATTATCTGACAGCCCATTTTAGCTGATGGGACAAAGTGCACATTTTCAATTTTCTGACAAAGTTATGTTGTTTATGTAGATAAGAAGAAGAAAAAAACCGAAAAACAACAACTGTAACATTTCTACTGCATGCCGTAAGGATCTGAAATTCGAGTTAAATAGCAAAGTACCTCGAGACCACGCAGAGCAGAGCATGACAAACAAAAATCATTTTTATGGTTTCAAACCAAATAATACATTACATGTTTTCTACTCTAATAGCAGAGCAGAGTTCTGAGGCAGCCCCAGAACGTTGCAGCAAAGCTCAGCGTGACGTCTCTATGCGTGTGCACGAGCACTTCTCTCACGGCAGCGCTACCTGGGAGGTAGGTTCATAAAAACCACTGAAATCTTTTTAAGTAAACATTTTAATGGAGCTTTTCTTGTATTCATTTTGATACTCGCCAGATATCAATGGCTTCTGCTCACACTACTCACTGCAAAAGGGACGAACAGGAATCTCATACATATTCAATTTCTACTATTAGTTTTATTAGAGTGATCTGTGACTACATGGGGAAGTTAGCAAAGGAAAGAAATTGTTTAAACTCACCGTCAGAGACTTCTCCATGGAACAACATGACACTGGCAGAAAAAGATGGCTATGAAATTGTATTCCTCAGGACAGGACAGATTAAGTTCTCAAATGAATAACCTGTGCATTTAAAACTTACACGGATGGATCGTACAAGAGGGATTGTATGTTTTAAGAGTCCCTGTTTTGCTTTTCCACCACCAAAAGAATGCATCTTCTTTTTGGTCATGCCAATAAAGCAGAATTACTAGAAGCATTTTTATTTACTACGTAACTGACACGATTATCATTTCAACACAAATTAGGAAGAAACAGTGTTTACTACAAAAGTAAAGTAATCCCATTTCAGTTCATTTTACTCCTCATCCACCTCAAGGTAAGCACACATTTACAGAACTGGCTCAATTACCTGAGGCTTTGTGGTACACACCTCAATTACTAAGATGTCTACGAGCTGCATCACAACCCATTAGAAACCAAAATGAAAACTTCCAAATAATTGGTCAAGACCCTGATTCTACAGCACAGACAAGACTTCAAATTAGGACCAGATGTTGGATTTTTTTTCTTTAAACAACAGTTCTAAGGACAGAGAAAGATCCATCTTCCAAGCCTACTTCTGCCTGCAGACAATATGACCCATCTTAATGAGGCTGCTGAATGCTTTATGAGCAATTTCATCCACTAGTTACTATATTCTGGCACCAAAATTGAAATATTCGTTTTAAATCTTGCCATTAGGACAGTATTGCATTCTGCCAAATTTCCAATGGCAATTCCCATATTCAACTGTGATTGAGTGTCTCTCTAGAACCAAACAGATAACAGCAAGGTCTGCCTACGCATCCTGTAATATAACCAGCTCATTAAACTCTGTTCCCATAAACACTATTTGGAAAGGAGACATTGGGAAAACAGTTTTCCGTATCCCAGTTACATCCATGCTACCTGCTGCTGCTATCAACTACCTATATCTCTGCTTATGTGTTTCATCACAATCATAAAAATCCTACTGAATAGAATGGTCCTTCAGCTGAGAAACTGAAGCTGAGAGGGGAATAAGAGGCAAGATGAATAGAGAATTCATGGTTTATTTCAAAATTTTGAGCAAAAATTAAGGCTGTGTACTCAGCAAAATGGAAAAAGTATATGGCAAAGAAATACGTTTGCATGTCACACTAGGGCCTGTCAGTAACAAACCTGTTCCTCTGGTATACTGTAATACCATAACAGTGAAGACCTGTGACCTGGGAAAAATATGGAAAAAGGCCATTTCCTGAAAACTGCTATTTTAAAAGCACACATGAATTGGAGGAATAATAAGAAGAAAAAGTTCTCCTACTTTAGCTTTCTTCTTTTAATAATGTGTATGGTTTAGAAGGCTGGTTGTCAACTGTGAGAATGAGATCTCCCCATCCACTGTGCAGACACTTTCAGAGGGACTAAAATCAGCCATGTGTTCTCCAAATTAACTGTGGAGAACAGGCAGAGTCAGAGGGTTTTCTTCTCCTCTCCTCTGGAAGACCAACAGAGCTGTAATTAAGGTGGACTTTAATACAAAAATGCAAAATTTTATCCCACAGTAAAAAGAAGCAAGTTGAAGAACAGGAAGCCTCAGAGTCAGAATTCATGATCTGGAGCTACCTGTGAAATCTTATTCAAACCTAGCATAAGGTTACAATTAAATCCAGAATATTTCACTTGAAACCTGTCTATTCTTGATGAATTAACCTTTACATATCAAATTTTTCAGCACAGAAATTAACATATCATCTCTGTCCATGCATCACAGTCATTCACACAAAAGTTCACTCTTCTGTGCCTCAGTTTTCTGGATCCTTTCTTTGCCTTTGAAATTATTCATAATATTGTTTGCACTGCATAATAATTGCTTGTCTTTTGTACATTGTAGGGTTCAGGAGGAGGAAAGGAGGATGAAAGGAAAGGAAGAAAATGTATTTTCCTTCTTATTAATTTTCAGACTGCTTTTTTAATTTATTTTAGAGTAAGATGTTTTATTTCCTGGGCAGTTTGTTCACTTCGCTCTATGAAGTGCGAGGTGCAATTGCTGCCCTAGCTCTGTGTGTGGTTGTGGCCTTAGAAGTCGAGGATAAAAGCAACAAAACATTTTTTTTTTCAATTCTGAAGTGAAAAATCCATTTGATTTCTTTTTGTTTATTGCTGCATTACTTAGGTAATTGCTTGAGTTGAGTCAGACTGACGGCAGGGCCCTGGACCCTCTGACTCCAGTCCTTTTGCTTTATTTATTAGTCTCACTTATTAAAAGAATGTCTTGGCTTATATGATGGGTACTATTCAAGCAGAAGTTAAATCACTTATATTTGCAATCTAAGTCACTGACTCACAAAAAAAAACCCTATACTAAGTATTCAGAAAAATGCTCTAAACCACAAGAAAATCATAAGCTCAGCCCTGAAAAATCAGATCATCCAAAAAGGTCTGTGAAGATTTGCAAAAGTGAACCAAGGCATGGTAACTTGCATGCAAGAGTCAGCCCACTCAAAAAGCACAGCCCCAACATGTACAACATATACCAACATATACATATGCAGCCCACATGCAATGGGACCTAATTTATTCAGCAAAACATGAGCAAAATTCAACATATTCTCTGCCTCTCACAACAACCCTAAGACCTGTTATTTCAAACAGCACTGCCTTTTCAGTATTTTTAAAAATCCTTCATAGATATCAAGCTGCTGAGATCTCCTACTATGTGGTGGTTCCATGTGAAAGCAGAGAGAGATTCAGCTGTTACCTCCAATTGTTCTCATGTCCTCTTCTATAACTCCCAGGCCAACTAACATTGGAATTTTTCCTGAAAAATATTAGATTACAAGATTAGTTCCAAAAGGACAGGACTTCATCCATTTTTTACATTTTCAGTGATGTTTTAACCTGATGACCCAGGATAAAACTACGTACACACACTACTTCAGAAATTCATGTGTCCAAACCTTTCAACCTGTCGTACCATTTTGCATCCTTTTCATCATTAATATTCAACACATTCGTTTTAATAAGCTACTCATATCCCCAATATTATCACAGAGAGAAAGGAGCTGTGGTTAAAGACATCTACTGAAAGACAAGACTGCTGGTTGATGTCCCTGGTTCTGTGTGTCCTTTCAGGTTTTGCCTGATTTCCAGGATAACTTCCTCTCTCAGGCTTTTCCCACTCTTAGTTTCCCTTTCAGTGCTGTCCTTGGCACAAAGTGAGGTGCATTCCTGCAAGCGATTAGGGATATTCTTAGTGTTGTTTCTTTTCCAGCCTATTAGTTCCTGTGCTAGTGCTGTTCTGGCTGCCTTTAGCAATGCACTGTTTTGGTGTGTAACTTCTGGATTTGCTTGAGGCCACAACAGTATCAGTGTTCTGTGTCATTTCCATTTTGTCTCAGCCAGCCTTTGCACTCACTTGAAATAAGTGTGGGCTTTTGCCACTGACAATTTGAGAATGTTAGTCCATATCACGTGAAAACATGACCCACCTTGATGTTTTAAGCCAGTAGACTAAATGTTTATTATGAAAGTGTGAAAGGAAATGGGAGCCTGAGTGAACAGTTTCACAAGCTCTAATATTAAACAGTGGTCTAGTTAATCAAGGTAAGACCTCTTTTATTTCAGTATTTACTCACCAGGCTACCAGGAGACCACCCTGGAAGTTCTTCTACCTCTCTTCTGTTTCATTATTCAGTGTTTAGTATTATCACACCCTTGATTTCACTTCCATTCTTTCTTAATGATCACAAAACAGTTCTCATACAGCAAATCTCTCAATTTACACTTCCAAAATTCACAGCATGAACGTTCTTATCTCTCAAAAATTAAATTCTCCTGAAATGCTCAATTCCACCTGCATTGAGTGGCATATTATTTTCTACTCTGCTCCTAGCCTCCAACTCAGATTATTTCCTCAGTACCACTTAACTCTTCATCAGTTGCCTAATCTCTTTTGGCCCCTTCTGCTGTAATTTCACATATGATTGCCCTGTCTGTAACATCTCATATACTATATATCCTTCTGCTATATGTCATTTTAGGATAATCAGAAAGGGAGCACCAGCTGTTCACTGTCCACTAAGCCTGTCCTGTACACTGAAATTAGATGTACATTGTCCATAACGCGTGCACATGGCTCCAGTCCCCATGAGTGACATACAGGACATTGTCACCTGTCAACCTGGTCAATGACATAAAACAGATGGAAAAACTCTTTCAGTTACAAAACCAAAAGACTCATCTGCCTTCCTCAAAATATCTTCATTGTGCTGCTCACTGTCCTTACAACAATATTGAAAATATCTGAGCAGCACTGCCTTCTAACTCCAATTACCATCACTGCAGTTCTCAATAAAGTAAAAGCAGAAGTAGTGGTGCTTCTGGTTTACATCATTAGTGCAAAAACCATGCATTGTTCAATCAAAACGCTGCAATCAAATTTTGAGACTTGGCAGCATAAAGCAGAGGGTGACAGATAGTGGGTAAGCCTTGGCTTAGCATGTTCTTTATAATTAGATTTAAGACAGCTTGATTCTTAAGGGCATGGAATATTATCACACTACGTGCAAAATGTATGCGGACAACAAACCTATGAAAATACTGAGGTGCTACCAAAATAAAAACAAAATTTCTTTACCCAAAAGTGACCAATTCCACTGGAAATGTACATACAGAGCATTAATTCCTCCTGTGGTATGTCCACTCCAGAAAAGAAAGCTTTGAAGAGGAGCTTCACAGCTTTTCCTGCAAAAGAAAGCAGGGAAAATAAAAAGTATATAAATATCTAAAATCTGAGCACACTTTTGCAAAACTGTAAAAGTAATTCTGACCACCTGATCACTAGAAAGTATCCCAGGACAGCCAGGTCTGTACAAATGTCATGAGAACCCCTTTCTGAATCAGCCTTTAATAGGGCATGGCTGAAGGTTTGCAGACATAGCAGTATGGGTGAAAACTGATCTAAAAACCATCCTCTGTAAGGTTATATACAGTTATACTGTGGGGTTTAGAGCTGGCTGTGGCATCACTATTGAAGAGGCTGGCAATATTGCTTTTAGGTTGTAGAATTTTCACAAGAAGGTTATATCACAGTTTTACAAACCTAAAAAAATCAAAGGTGCATCAATAACAAAAAGAGCCTGAGTTGAAACCTCTAGTGACTATTACATCTGAAATACTTTGTTTATACTTAAAAGAAATTTTAAATTTGAGTCATTCGCTGCTAATTTTCTCCTCAGTGACAGCACCCAAATTTCTCTTCAAAATTACATATGCTGAGTTACCACAACATGTTTATTATTTTAATGCTACAATAACACAGATGATAGTTATCTTTGCAGAAAGAGGAAGAGATTACTGAATTTTCAACCTGAGATGGAAACAAATTTCTTTCTTTAAATTGTACCACACTCGCTCCACTGAAAGAGTGATTATAATCTGCAAGGGGAGAGGGGGGGAAAGTAAAGCCCTCAAGAAGCCTTTCATAACTTCACCATTTTTCACAGGCAAGTATAATTACAGTTTTGCATAACCATCTAATGAGAGGAAGTCCTTTCTTGCAGTGTTAATAAAGGACCTTGCATAACATGTTAACAAAGCAATGGCACTCTATGTAGGTAATGTCATTGTGTAATTAGCATGCTCATAAGATGACTTAAGATTACAGTTTATCTGAATCTAATAACTGCCTATCAGCAGCTCTACCATTCTGTCTTTTTCAATATATCTTTCCTCATGAATGGTTTGAGTATCCACCCGCTCAGTGCAGAAGCACAGAGGGAATAAAACAAGCCAGTAACAGAACAGAAACAAAAAATTGAGTTTGAGAGGAATGAAATAAGTAAACATTTGCACGTAGAAAAAAAACCTTAGAAAAATAGCTTTTTCACATACCTAGACGTGCATTTGGGGACATGGCATCACAAACATCAGTCTTTGTTACTCATTTCTAGATGGTGCAACATTTGAAAGGCACAAGAAAGGCTACTAGAAATTACAGTGGACACTTAATGCACGACATAAAAGCATAGTTCAGGAAGAATTGAACAGTTCTCCAAGCCTCTTAACAGGCTGTTGTCACAGGAAACCACATTGGTTGGAACACTCAAATTCAGTATTCAGCAGCAGCCAGTATCAAGCACTGGTTTCTTCTGCTCTCCTGTAGAGCAGAACAGATCTCATCAGAATCTGACAGTACAGCTGGACTGGAATCACCTTGCCAGCTTCCAGTTCTGCAACATAGACCTCAGAAAGCTGTAATAAAGAAATAACCAGGAGTAGAGCAAGAACTTGGCTTGGAACAACATAATGTTGATTCATGTATCCCCATATAGAAAATCCCTTTCTATTGCTTTTTCTCTATCAGATTCAAGAAAGCAAGCCAAGTGAATGAAAAAGTAGAGGATGACAGATAGTGGGTAAGCTTTGCCTTGGCATGTTCTTTATAACGTGCACATTTCAAAGCTGGAAGGGTGATAAGTCACAGTTTTGGGGACCACAAACATTCAAGCCTCTGAGTTAACAGAACAGCGAGGACCTCCACGAAGACAGAAATTAGGCAAAGAGCACAACTTAAAACCCATTCCAAAACAATAAGAAATTACATATAAAACTTTTCCTTTAAAAAAAAAATAAAATAAAAAATGTATCTCCCTGAAGTAGTAACTGTAAAACAAATTAAGACATTTCCAAGTATTTGCTAACCTACTTACAGGCATCATTGCTCCCTTGGGCCTTTGTAGCCTTACACCTTCCTTAACGGACTAGCTGAATAGGTAAATGGGTTATATGAGGCCAGGAAATCAATGTGTATACTGTGTTCTGAGCCACAGATGAGCTTGTCGAAGCCATTTTATTATAGCTCCAGGAGCTGTATTGATCTCACTGTTAACTACTCGGAGGTGGTGAGCAATCCGATGAAGATGCGTTCTGCCGTCCATCCAAATGCTCTCTCCCCTCAATAGTTCTAACAGACTTAAGTGTGTGCAGGTGGAATTAATTTAATGTTTACTTAATCAAAACTGACTATGCTGGAGCCTAAATTCTATTAATTACTAAAGGAATCACGCTAATGCTCTAACATGACGTTAAGCTGGAAAGGGCCTTATTTTGCTATGGTAAGAGGGAATAAGGGGGGGATAAGTCTTTAGTTAATTCACAAAAATATCTATTCTTTTATTTCACGTTCCCCTAAAAGAGATAGTTCAGGCTTTTCCCTGAAGTGGGGTTACTGTCAGCCAGCAATTTCCCTTTAGCGAACTGATAGGCACAGTAAGTTACCTTTATACTTGATAATGAGGAAAAACAAAGCTGTATCATCCCCCAGACCTATCTCTGTAAACATACAAAGATATTCTGTTGGATAAAGGCAGATGCATCTCTTCTCTGATTTCTTCTTATTATTTAGTCCTAAGATTTGTATAGATGGTTTTCTTAAAGAAAGTCAGAGTTTCTTCTTCACTTTGTAATATGAAAAGTTTCCCAAATTTTCCACACACAAGATGGGGCTACAGGTAAACAAAGATAGCAAAGCACAACAAGGGCTGCTCAACACTATCATAACTAAAGCATTATCTATAGGATTATCCAGGCACCAGCTACTGTACATGCTGGGGTCAAATGCTCATGGAACATATCCCAGGGAAGCACAGGAAAGCTTTCCAAGAACCTTTTCACTAGGAAAAACTTAACAAGGACAAGTACATAATGTTTGGCTTGATCAGGTGTTCCTAATCATTCCAAAATCCATCACATCAGGTATTTCATGGAGAGAAGATCTCAGTTTTGTCATCTTTTTTTCTCAAAAGTGGTTATTCCATACAGCACTTCATGAGGCTGCATATTCTTAAGCTCATTTTCGTCCTAAATTATCTGACTTCATTTGCATTACCAGGTGAATCTGCCTTTTTTTTTTTTTCCTCTCTTTTTAAATAGTCTATAGATGAAAAGAGTAAGTTTTGTATGGCAACAAAATAACGTTGATTTGATTAATACAGCCGTATGCTTACAAAGCACACACTGCGTGTTAAACAACAAACAGTAGCCAACTGCACAGCTTAGCTACATATGAAACATATGTCCTGGAACAATGATTTCATTTCAAACAGAAGAACAGTCTGTGCTCTTCACTTACACCCCAATTTACCATTTCATTTACACTATAAAATACATTCCTGATTACTACCTTTGTTAAGTGAATAGCTTAGATTTTTCTCTCACAGGCATACAGATCACAGCAAAATAATTATAAGAAAAATAACCTCTTCTGTCTGCCTCTCGTGGTCTTCATCATTATTACTCTAACTCAATGTCAGTCTTCATTTCAAGAGTTTCCAAGCTACATTTTAATCTGAGCAGAGAAGTTTCCTGCAATCATATTAATCCAATGAAGTGATTCTATCAGCAAATAGAAATATTACTCCTGGAAACATTGTTCAGTAAGTAACAAGACCAAGTCTAACTCCCTTTGTTACATATCAGGAGCCTATAGCAGTTCTTCAGGTGTGAGAAAAAAAAAGGTATTTTATTAATTTAGAAATTAGTTTTTCCCTTCTGTTAAAAGTCTTTGCAATGACACTGGAAAGAGTTTTGCTGAAAAGATTTTTGGTATGGTCACTACCACTACATTTTACAAAATTTGAACCACAAATTCAAAACTACAGGTATGCAAAACAGTGGGCAAAACATTCTGAAACTGTATTCACATAAACATGAAGGGATTCAAGTTTGAGTCATATTTTAAAAGGACTCCTTTGGAGTTGCTGAACTTTCTCCTGCATCTAATCTTTGTTACAATTTGTGAAGGAGAAAAATTCAACACATAGCCACAGACTACTGAAAATAAAATACAAAAAAAATCCCAACAACAACCAACTTGCAAAATAAAACTGCTACACCTGAGAGCAAATGGGGGATTTTCTGAATGTGTCTCTTCCATGGGGTACACATGAAACAGAATTTCCTCCCTCTATCCTTTGCCTGTTACCAGGATTGCTGATGTGGACAGTAAGGTAGTCCTTCAGGAACAGGATCTTTTTCAACTTAAAAACTATTACCATATCATATATCATAAATGAGTTTGAGGAGAAGAAAGCAAATCCTGCAGATGTCACAAGAATTATAACTGATGACTCAAGGTGCTAAAAATCCTAAGATACATTTTGTGGCTACTGTGAGCATTCATAGTGTAGTTAACTTTCAGCTCATATATTTATTTAACGCAAGCCAAAATTCTCATCTAGTTTCTTAGATAAGAATATTCCTTTGGCTAAATGATCATTTCCCACTGAGGTGTAATGCTTGAAATCTGCATTTCATGTCAGAGGTGGCTGATCTACACAGGGAGCAGCGAAACCCAGTATAATGAAATATTGTTTTTACAAGCCATACCTTCCCACAGCACCAAGATCGTTGTGGGTTAAAACACCGATAAAAGGAAAAATTCTCATTACAATTGATTCAAACATGTCAAAATGCATTTTACTTTAATCAAACTACCCTGCTCTTCACTTTTCAAACATTTCTAAAACATAAATTATATTTTACATTAGAGAAAGAAACGAAACGGGCTGCTTTGAACCATGATCATTGCAAATTGCAGCATTGACATCTCCGAATTAAAACTGCAGGAGAATTCACATTGAGGTTGTTTTAACCACTATCTACAGTCATTTGACATATTATAGGATCAGAATGATTTTAAGATGACTATAATATTCTTCCCCATGTACTTCATTAGTGAGGATCATTTGGATAAAAACAGAGCCCTATTTTTGAAGTCCACTGACTTGCCAGAGATAACTGCTCCAAGTGCAGTGTTTGTGGTATAACAAGCCCTGAATGACAGTGTTCTCTCCTATTTCTCAAGAGTACAGCTTTGTCATCTACCACTGTGATCCCAACAAAGGAAAATCCAGATGTCTGCAAATTAAAGGAGAGCTGGATGACATTCTGCTGTTAATGCTCAGCATACATAAATCACTGTAATAAGAGAAGATTGTTATATTAACCTTTGTCACGCAATTTTCTTTTTCTCTCTAAGAAAGAGGAAAAACAACAAATTAGGTGGCACAATAATTCTATTTTGAAGCAGAATGGTGCAGAGAACTTTCATCCCCTTGCCAGTCACATGATTCCCACTTACTTAGAATTTTATATGTGCCCCATAAGAAGTTAATGTATGCACACATACTTCACTTCAGCTCATATATTGTTAGAAAGATGGAAAACATCTTACATATAAATCAAAATTTTAGAGGAATAGATACTGGGAGACAGGAAGGCATGAAATTTAACCTTTGCCCTACCAAAAATCCATCTTATGTCCATGGAAATGCTTTAGTTCCCTCTCTCACATGTGGGAAATGGGACAATGAAAATTCCATGTATTAAAAATGAATATACAATATCTGTGTCTATGCACAATGCAGTTGCTTCGATATACAAATATAAAAATCCAGTCTCACAGGGAGCTGAGTGGGATTGGAACCTCCACCTCAATGGCATCACAGGAAGGAGTTAATGTATTTCTGAACAGACCAGATTTACTTTAGGTCTCTGGTGTACATATGCAGAGTGTGTGGGATTACTGCTGAAAATCTGCCCTCATGTCAGAGACCAGCCTTCTTCTATAACATTTGGGTTTGAAAAGTTTCAATTACAAATAAAAATATTTATATATATAAATAAATTAACTAAATAAGTCCTAACTTAAGGACCTGGTGAATCATCCTGTCATTCCATACTGGCTCCTGCTGTTGTTCTAAATGGTCTCCTGTAGGTCCCATGTTATATCTGCCCAATGCTCACTATATTTATACAGACACACCCACATATATAAGGAGAAAGGAAACACACGACAGACTGTTTTGCTGCAAGTTTCAACACTATTTCACAAACTCTGTTTTCCAAGAATATAATATAGATGTGCTGGGTGAATAGAAGTGTTGAGGATGAAGCTTTCCAAGCTTGAAAATTGACACTCACAATAAAATGGCTTCAAAGGAGGACTCGGATGTTTTTTTGACCATTTCTGCAGTAGGCAAGAGGATAATTGGAATACTTATGTGCAATAAAACAGAGAAGTGTAATCATCTGGAATTATTTTTGCATCATTTCAGTATATCCATATTTCACAAAGTACTTTTAAGTGAAAATAAATATTAAAAAAAAGCCATATAACCTAATCCTCACAGCATGGTACAGATAGACAAAGCTAATGTATTATCAACAACAATCTAAAAAAAAATCAAGGGTATTGCTCTAACCTAGTTCATATTCCTTGGTTTGATTCATCTTAATCCCAACATTTTTACTCTTTCAACTGCATATCAATCTTGCCTTCTCGTCCTTCATAAAGTCACTTAGTCACTTCAAAAGTGTTCCAGTGCATACCAAAGTGGAGATACAAGCAAACTTCTTATTACAAATATTTTTTTCTCCTATATTTCCATTAGATTTCAAAACACATTTCAATTTCTGAAGTGATGAATGGTAAGTGGAAGAACATACTGATTCTTTTGAATTGACCAGTAACTTTTTCAGAAAATTGGTTATATTATTTTCAGGAGAGAATAATGACAATAGACCACTTTGATCTATGCTTTCAGATTTTTACAAATTCTCTGACAAATAAAGACAATTATTTCAAGAAAGTCAGGGAAGATGTTTGAGATCCCATGCACCACTGTGAAGTATTGGTTTGCTAAACAGGAGTTGAGACTAATATTTCTAAATTTACCTTGATGGTACTTTCCATGTGGATGGTAAATTGACAGGCAGCTGCAGTAAAACAGGAGCCAGTGACAGTGCTTAAGCTTCCAGTTCTGGCCTTCACTTTACATAAAGATAAATGTAAACACATGGGATACATCTGTTAAAATCCACTGGAATTATTCTTTACTCTCTTTTTACTGCCTCCATGTTACAAAAATAGTACCGTTTTGTGCATATCTTCTAGCTTTCTGAGCCATTTCCTCCTGAAATACATTTTTTAAGTATGAGTAGCAGGACCTTTACCAACAGCCTCCTTTGCAGGAAGTATAATGGACTTTATTTTCTTGAAAAGGGAAGTTCAGTGGAAAAAAAATAAAAATATAGCAACAATATATTCTTTTCACATGATCCTCCAAATATTGCAGTCAAAAATGGCATCAGCAAGCTGGGCTTGCTCTGGAGCCAGAAGGGGAAACAGCTGGAAAGGAAAGGGAACAACAGACCAAGAAAAGAGCTGTGCAGCAATTCCAATTCCACAGGACCAAGATTGCTCAGCTCCACAGGAAAGGTGACTCTGCCACCACCACTGAGATCACTCTCATGGAGTTTTGTTTTCCAGGCTGGTAACTATCAAGGCTGGGTTTACTCAAAGCCCTAGATAATTGATCCTTTCCTTTCAATTCCCCATCTCTCATATTTCTTCACACCAAAAAATCTAAGCACTTCTATTCACACAGCTGCAGAATCCTTCAGGAGAATGGGGATCCACAAGAGTGGCTTTGCACACCACTCCATTTCAGAATGCAAGAAATTTTTAGCTGCTAACTGATGTTGTCCAAGCAGATCAAAGGGCAGACCTTAAATTCTGAGCCCACAGTCATCAGTGTCTCTAACTCTGAAATTCCTATTTCATCCTATGTTTTCAGCTGCATTCCTGCAACTTGAGGAGTAAAACAGTCTCCAATTAGGGAATGATAACTAATCTCAGAAAAAGAGCTTTGTGACTAAAGAACTAGGCTGCTCTGTTATCCTTGCTTTATTGCCCTGTTTAGAAATAATTGACAAAAATCATTTTGCAATTTGCTTGATTTCACAGTTCTGATTGTTAACTTGGAGAAGCTCCCCAGCCCCACAGGCAAGTTCAGTGCCTTCTCTGAACTCAGTTTGCAAGAGTTTGGTCCTCCCAAGCTGCAGCCAGAAAACAGTAATGCTAATGAGACCAAAACAGCCCTTGCAACCTCTGCCGTCAATTCTTTTGTAACATTTGTATCTTTTAATCACCACAATCTCTTTAGAAAGAAAACGTTTCAGCTCTGAAGGCACCTATCACTGGCTGGAAATATTCTTCCTGAAACATCCAATATAGCCCAGCAATACAATTAATTATTTTTAAAATGCTATTTTTCTTGGCTGTCACTGCAATGCATATCACTTCTATGGGATAAAGTTACAAATAATGGAGATGAGTAAGGAAGGAACTTTTACCATCTAAGAACTGACAAAAAATCTAACCAACCAAGAGACTACAGAAACACAATCAAAACACCAAACTCCATTACACTTGACTGTAGCTGCACTTCTTAGTTCACTACAAGGCACATGCCAGAGGGAGTAAATACAACTGCAGTAGTTTGAGTTAATTCAAAATAATTATGATTTACATATCTGGCCCTACTATTTTAGCCCAGCCATTCAAAACTGCACACCCATTGCAGCGTGCACATTTCTGCACAATTCCATACACGGTCAGTAAAGGAGAACCACCCTTGCATCATTTACCATAAAATCCCTTTTACAAATAAAAATTCCTTTTTTTTCTTTCCTGCATATAAATTTATAACTGAGGCAACAGTATCAGCTGTCCATTTAAGTTATTTAAGTTAGTTTACAGCCTGGTCCTTGAAACTCTATCTTTGAAATATCTCAAACACGTATATACTGTGTTCTGAAGAGCTTTCATGGAGAATGTTTATTAGTCACTTTGATCTAATTCATCACAAAAGAAGCCGTCTTAAAGTACATAATGTTCTCCTAAGTGACACATGTTGAAGCTGTTAGTGTACTTTTAACCCGTACTTTCAAGGATCTGAACCCGTCCTTACATCGTCTAAAACTTAATTAAAAGAATGCTGTCAATATCAATGTCAAAGTAACTTGTCACCCTATGAATGAGAGCCTCAGTCGATTTTTCAAGCGGTGCCAAACTTTCGAAGGGCTCTTTCACTTTATAAATCAACTAGCAGCTTAGAATATCCTGGCAGCACCTTCAAGGAACGAATCAAAATGACAGGAAAAGAGGGGATAACAATCAAAGCTTGACTGGATACAGGTGTTTGAGTTTACAGAGGAACCACAAATGCCTGGATCTTTGACAGCTGTTGATGTTATCAGTTATGTGCAGCTATTATTGGCTCCGGGCTTAGGGGCTGTAAGGCCTTTCCCTTAGCAACATCTCTGTGGCTGATAACATTTGGCTGAACTTTCAGATCTTAACCTCCCTTCTGACTTTTTGCAGTCAAACCCGCCTAAACTGATCAGAGGAAGAGACACGCAGTGGGAAGACAAGTAAAATATTATTGACTGGACTGTTTCATGTCTATTAGGAAGAAAGAGAAAGGGAGGGGAGAGCTTTCCAACTTGACAGGCTTCAAGATAATCAGGGAAGGAATCAAGGCAAGAGAGTAACCCTTAGAAAAGTAAGAAAGCAGTGGCCTATGAGAGGTCATTGCTCTATGCGAGGAACAAACATGGGGTGATATTTTATTAGGCTCCAATTTGAGTTCCCCCGTTTTAGTACTTGCATTTTTTAGTGCTGTCACTTACTAGACCCAGAGCAATTTTATGGCACATAATATAGTATTATCACTACTTAATTCTCCAGCTTTACTTAAAGCATACTCAGACGAGTAAATTGTTGAGACTCTTAGCAGATCAAACTCTGCTCCTGAGCGTTTTCCAAAGAGCCACATTTTTAAGCAGTTTTTTTAATTCTGATTCAGCACTTGTTATCCAGTGTTTTCCTGGGAAGACTTTCTCTGTTCCACAGGCATAAGCCAGGCAAAATGAGACTTCATGTGAGACGCTCACATTATTTACTCAAGTTATTCCACTGGCATAGCAATTTTTCTAAGTCAGTGCCATGGACTCTGTATCCTTTGCAGAGCTAGATGGACTATTCAGAATTCCCTGTGTTCCTCCAAAGTATTTGCCAGGAAGCTCCTTGCACATTTATACACACACTGTAAATCATCAAACATCAATCTGATGACTAGATCAAGCTCATCATGTTAAGATCGACAAAATACTAGGTCGATTAATTAGTAGCCTAACACACTGGGTTCCCTGATCTCTTCAAGTGGTATAAAAGCAGCTTCCACAGCATCACATAAAATCACAGTTTGGAGCCAGTACTGCAAATGATCTTGGTCATTTGAGCAGCACCTGGTGACAACATGTGAGCAGGAGCTCTCCTTTTTATTCCTTACAGTGCCCTTCTGGTTTCTAAATTGGAGGTGGGTACAACTCATGACAAACTATTTTTTCCCTCCCAGGGCTTTCACCACAAGTCTTTCTTAATAAGTGATCCACCTTCTTTATAGTAAAAATTTTGATCATTAATGGTGTAATGTGCTTGCTTTCTGTCAAATAACACCGTAAATCCCCCAGGAAAACCATGCTGAACACAATATGTTTTATTGTCATGCTGCATCACACAGCAGAGATCTCTAAGTGACAAATAGATGACAGTATCAGAAATAGTTCAACAATTATGAGGAAAAGACATAATTGAATATATTGCAAAAATAAGAATTATGCTGCATGACTCTTGATACTTTCAAAAAGAAAATGTCCTTGATTAGTAGCTTTTGAAACCAAACAATGGTGTTATGCATGAATTTCTCTCTGAAATACAAACTCAGAGGCACAGACTGCATCTATAGATCAGCCAGCTACATAGAAATTATCAGATGTACCGTGACCTATATTAGAATACTGGCATTGCACTTATTTTATGAATAAAAATCAAGACATAATAAGTCCAGTTTACCTTTTTAAAGTAATTTAAGAACTTACATATTATTGCCGTTTAAGATTATAATTCTATTTTTAAAAACCGTGTTCAGCCATAAAGATGTCACCATTTTAACCATCAAGTAAAGGTCACATCGGCATTCAGGATACAACTCAACTATGCTTTTTCATGCTTTGACTCTGAATCTTTGCATCTGCTCTTACTTGGAGGTAGCTGCTAGAATCATAATCATATATTTAAATTAGTCACTAGGAGAAAAATAGAATGTTTTGGAAGAAAACTAGAATGGAATGTTTCAAGAATTCCTAATATTCCTTAGACTTCTTTTTTTATATCTTCTTTATATTGCCTACGCTGAGAAAGAATAGACCCCAAGGAAGCCATTCTATGGTACACATATTTATAAATGCACTCAGTCAGCAAGCAGATTGGAATGGGTGACCAATCACACAAATTAATTATCAAATTGTCAATACCAGACAAAAACTCCCAAATAATCCACACACGGAGCCTAGACCAATGCTAATTAACGCACATATCCCATACATTCATGACACGTTTACTGAAAATTCAAAGGGAAAGAAAAAAGATTGCTTTCAAATCTCTCTCTATATGTATCTCCGAATACATTCTCTATATTCATCACTGTATTTTATAACATTCTCAGGAAAAAAAAAGTTCATAAAGCCAAGGAATTTATGGTAAACAACATCATAAATTGGCCCTAATTCGATATCTCTGTAGCACAGGAATTGAGAGAGAAGTCCTAACTCACTTCTGTGTCTTTCCCAGCTCCTAAAATTAGCTAGCAACTGGATTTTCCCATTTCCACACTATATTCCCAACCCTTTGTACATCACCCACCAGCAGCACAACACAATGCTCAGCTGAGAATATTGCCCTTCTCCAAATTCAGGCCACATTAGGACCTTTTCCAGCCCTTGACTAACCCGAACAGAGCACAAGGGCTATCGAAGCAGCCTGTGGAAGAGGAGGTTTTTGCCAAAAAATCAAAGGCATGTGGTCCACAGTCAACTCACTTCCAGTGTTTCATTACTTCTGGTACCTTCCTTTTAGTGTTTCAAAGTTTCAGCGTTACATTTAAACAGCTAATTCAGCTGACAAGAGTGGAATTTGGAAAAGGAATTCTAGCTCAGGAAACAGAAATTATAACACTTATCTATGTTTCACTAGAAATTACAGAACTATCACTATTAGAATTATGTTATCATTATGATCAAGTTATGTGAAAATAAGAGCTCATGCCTGAGAACTGATATCAACATATCCTACAGTGTGTCTTTGTTATCACGAAACCTTTAAAGAACAACTACCAGTGACAAAATTGAAGTTCTTTTTCGGTTGGAATTGTAATGCTATAATGCACAGACTTTTCTTGTTATTTGCAAAAAATAATCCATATTTATGGGAGTAGCATGAAATTTATGATGTCCATTTTCCCAACACACCTTTGTATTACTGATTTCTTGAATGCTGAATTTCTCTTTCATGTCTTAAGAAAGGATTTATAACCCATCTGAATGTCTAAAGAAAACAAGGTTTGTAAGGTAAAGATGCACATACTTCCCCCCTAGCTTCACCTTTATTGGTTTTTCCCTCCCAAACCCTCTAAAAATTACTCTTCTCTTTTGGATGCCTTCAAGCCAACAACTACAGCATCACCCACACCACCAGTTTTACTGATGACCGGTTGGTACCTCAAAATTCATTTGACCGTTTTAAAAATTTCTTTCCGTAAACTTCAGTGCAAACCTGCCATATTTCACATATAGGCAATTACCCCAGCCTAAATTATACCAGTTAAATTAGAATTTTTATAAGAGAGTTCTGGTTATAACTTTAACTGCAAAGAGGCTCTTCTCTCTTCTTAGTACTTTTATCCTTAAGTCAGCAGCATTTAGGACAGCACTTCTGGTTAGAGCTCATTTGTACAATGCAACATCGTTATGAAAGCCTTTTATCCTCAATCATTCAACCAATCCAAAAGTGGAGAACCATCTTCAAGAAACAAGCACTAATAAATCTCTTTCATTTCCTTTTAATTTTAGGCAGATAAATGTTACACATCCTGAGTTGAAGGCTCTCTGGACATGAAATTACTTAGTAGTGACTCGAATAAAATTTAACCCTGTGGTAGCTCACTCAGACTTCCTTTTGCATTCTTATGTTGATTTCAAAAGCTCAAGACCTAAAAAGTAAAACACACAGTATAATTAATGGCAAGAGGGGCTTGTATAATTCAGCAGAATTCATTTCATCCTCTTGTGCCACACATCGGAGCAGTCTGACCTCTGACACGAGATCATCTTCCCAGTCATAATTTGCAAAAATCAATGACAAGGTCTGTAGATGTTGCATTATTTTGGGAAGAATCTTGACTAGTGCAAGAAGAGATTACCTCTTGAAAAGCTAAGATCAGAGTGTAATGTCAACAGTAATATCCTTAAGCAATTGGGTCTTTGACCAAGAGAACTTTAGGAGGCAGAGTCACCAAAGTGAGTGTAACGACTGAAGACAGAATGCACAGTTCAAAGACTCGTGGGCAGTCCTGTCCCAGAAAACACAATCATGCAGCAGCAATATGACAGGGATCCTAGAGTGAAGCAATTTCCTTTGCCAATTTCTTTCACATTTCAGTAGAAAAACAAGAAAGACTGTATTTTAAAAAAACTCTAATGAAGGAGCCAGGGAAACTACGCCATTTTTATGTTGCATTTTCACTCCAGAAGGTGTTGAAAAAGGTTAAATAATGGAGGACAGCAGCATAGACACTTTACTTTCTCTTATTCTTTTATTCAATTTGCTTCTTTCTAATGAAAAACAGCTGAAAATTAAAATGGAATCTGCAACATTATCACACTTTTCAAAATTAAATATTCCATCATTGCACATAGATAACAGAAACACCTTTTTTCCTTAGAGAGGATAAGGTGACAAGCTATTGGTACTGCCTTTGATGGGGGCTGTGATAGTAAACTAATCTCTACCATCAGTTCAAGTGATTGCCATTAAAATCTTTATTAGCAATTAGCATTACGGCCTGAATTCCAGTATTGCCTCTGCTTCCTGCAGAAAGCAGGGAGAGCCAGCAGCCCAGGGACTGCTAGTGGATTTAAATGGAATATCCATTACAGGCAAAGGTAAACACTGCCATGGCACAACACTGTACACATGGGCATCACCAAGTTAGTGGATGGGAAATCTGTAATAGAGAAAAAATTGGCCTATTGTATTTTAGGGAAAATTTTCGTCTACCACACTATTATTCATTTGAATTCTACAACAGACATTTTCTCTAGTCATTTTTCACACATCATGAAAGCTAGTGCTGGATTCCCATCAAATGTATGCAAAACACAGCCAAATAAACTCACTTTGCTACCCATACTGACTAAGTGTTATGATCTTAAACCTTTGCAAAGCACAGGTGTGATCCTTCTGTGCATGGGCAAAAGTGATGGACATTTTTCCTACTTAATACAGGAAAAGTTCCATCAGATCTAAAGAAATAGTTTTCCACTTCTATGCTTAAAAACTCCTCTGACAATATTATTGCATGCTATGTTGTTTAAAGCTAACTTGGGACAGTTTAATTGTGCTCTGTTGTCAAAAATACACATTGCAAGTTTGCCTTCCTCAAAGGCCAACTTTTCTGCATTCTATCCCCTGTGCAAGACATGCACACACACCCATAAGGATGGACCATGTGGTTATTCCTAGTTTTAGGATTCCGGTTAGTATTACAACATCTCAAAGGGAGAAATGAAGTATACAATTCTCAGCTGATTTCACACAGAAATCCAAGCTGCAGAGGGCAGGGCTGCAATGAGTGGTGCAAAATAGGGCCCTGAGGGTCCATTGCTTTACTCACACACACACATTGCCCTTCCCGTGCAAAGGGGAATCTCAGCAGGGCCCTCAAGTCCTGCACTTGGTGGCCTCCAGGTGTGTCAAAGTTCAGACCACGTGACTGCTACTGCACTTCAAAAGGAAATTCTATGTATAACTTGTAAAATGTAATTGATAATAGAGAATTTTGATTTACAAATTATTACTTTTTATTCAGAAAAGCATGTTACCTACTTACAGTAGATACCTACTCTGAAATAATATCCGTTTCTACACTTTTCTGTCCCCCAAACTTCATTTATGCTCATATAGATCTTAACACAGTTATGCAATCATCTGGCTAACATCACCCTCTGGGTAGTAACGAGGTCCTCTCAAACCCTTTAGCTGCTATAAAGTATGCAGAAGTTAAATGCACAGATGAAAAAAATTTGTCTCAATTTCATACTTCTGCAAAATGGTAATTTTGTACTTAAAATGTACAAGATGGATGTTCAGAAATATAGGCTGAAAGCCTAAATTATACTTGGTCATAATTTATGTAGTACAGTCCCAAAGAGATACAAAAAAGGCAGAGCATAATTTATCTGTTGGAATCAGAGATAGCTTTACTAAAACTCCCATTTATTCTATCCCCCATAGTCTTAACCAGCCTTTGTCCTTAGGGCGCATTCTATTTAAGTTTTCCATATTGCTGTTTGATCACATATTGTAGCCTATAATTTCTCTATCATCTGGAGCAAATTCAGCTCACAAAAATTATGATCTCCATGATAGCAAACACTGCATTTCTAAGATCCAAAGTATTTATAGCAATACAAAATTATTTGCATGTAAAATGTCTATCAGGGGAACACACACTTTAATTTTAAGCACACTGCTATTAGAACATAAGGTACATAAGGTATCCAAGACTTGGACAGTGGCTTCGCTATAAAGAATCTAAACAGAGAAACAGGATGAGATGAATACAGTGGGCACAGCTCTCTCCATGGAAATCTCATGTCATCTCACTCACGTCAATGGGATTCACCAGGGCTTATACCAAGCCTGAATTTATGTTCTTTTTTATTTAAAATAAAGTAATTTATGGCACTAAAGAAGTCTAAAATAAGAATGACATGGAATTCTGATTTTGCACACGTAGTAAGAGCCTGCAATTATTCTGTCTAGTAAGAGTTTTTCTAAGTATCACAGAATCACAGAGTATGCTGAGTTGGAAGAGACCCACAAGGATCAAGTTCAACTCTTCGCCCTTCACAGGACCATCCTCAAGAGTCATACTATTTGCCTGAGAGTTATAAACCTCCATGTAGTAAATGAGCTCAAAATATACATCAGAAACATCCATATTAATTTAAAAAATAATAAAAAAATTCTAATACTTCAGTGTTGGCCTCTGTTAGAACTGGTCAGGACTTCTTTGCATGGAGGATATGTAAAACATCTTCATGTTGCAGCAATACTATTTTTTCAATATCTACATTGTTTTTACCTGGTTTCCACTAAACTAATATCTCAATATGTTAACAAACACAATGCCCTTACTGCAGCTGACAGTGCCAACCTTGCAGCGAGACATAAACTGTACTTGTGCTGACTCGGGCTCATTAAATATATCCATGGTTCTTTTAATCATTGATATTGCTATCATAAATATTCAAATGGTGACAATATATTGTTCACAATAAACACTATTCTACTTTTTTTTGGCTAAATTCCAATTAGAGTGTTTCCATTTTGCCTCCCAAATTTCCCCTGAAGAATATGGTGCTCCTCTCCCTTTTTCCTTTAATTGAGAGTCATTTTCGCCACTGTTTTATACTGGATTTATGTTTTACTACTGACAGGGTTGCACATACATGGTCTTATTTGTCACAGATGAATTTAAAACACAAAGCACAGATCTGCCTCTGAACTCTGGAAAACTTCTGAGGCAGAAAGCACATTGAACATAAAGCAGCATCTCACAGGCAGCCCTGGGTTCAGTTCAGTCACTAAACAAGACATCTCCACTCAATATTTATCTGCAACATTTGATGGAGAACACTTGGTATGTTTAAGTAAAATAATGAAAATAAACATGGCAATTTCAAATTTAAGGTTAAAAATCATTGCAAAACACTCAAAATAGCCAAGAAGGGGAGAGTCAATCACATGTACAGCTCTATTCATAAGTACTAAACACTGTTCTTGACTAAAAAGTTGACAGTACCTCAATTTTTCCATCATTCCTGGTTAGCTGGGAATTTCACCCATCTTAATATAAGAGGAGTTGGCCTCAGCTCTTCCCATCTCTCATATTTCTGAGCTGGAAAACAAAATTGTGCCTTGTGTGAAATGAACCTTTCAGTGATCACAAAAACTGCAGCACTTTGACTTACTGCAGGTACTTGATACTTCAGCTGTACAGCATAAGGGACAACACACACTCTGAGCAGCCACCACACCTGAAGATTTTCAGTTCTGAGTCCCATTAAAAGCAAAATAAAATTTAAAATAGCTGGCAGCCTGCTGCCCATAGTTGTCAGACACTCTTACTTGTGGTGAAGTTGCTGCTCTTTGCAGACAAGGACATTAAAGTTAGGCTAAGGACCACCAGGTAGGGTCAGGCTTATGGGTGCATTGGGAAAAATATGACTGCAGCTTTTCTTGTGTTTTTTAAAATCACAGGGTTCTTTACAGATGGTTTCTGAGCATAAAAGTCCAATAAAGCAATAAATGCACAATAAAACTACAATTCATAGGAACAAGGCAGGGTTGTCAACAATTGTCACATGTACAGGCATATGAAGATCAGCAGGATCACAGTCAGCATTTTGTACAGTAGTTCTTCTTAAGATAAGTATTTTAAATGGAAAAATTCACTGCAAAGTAATTTAGCTGTAATCAGAATTACAAATTTGAGGACTGTAACACATAGAATGAGATTATGAATCATCTCACTTTCCTTACAAACTTGCTACACACGAGGCCATCTGTTTGTATACATTAATATCTGAACAGGAAAGGTAAATGCCACACTGGTCTGATACTTCTACATTCATGTCTGCCACTGAAATATTAAAGCCCCCTTTGTGTGTGTCACTGGTACTTCTGACATAACCAAATATGAACAAATGCTGAATAGAAACCCATGACAAGGTTTTAGCAATTTTCTCTTTTTATGGCAAAAACTTGGGGAAACAAAATGAAGCCCAGGTTGTGAGGGATGTTCTTAGAGTGACCACCTCTATTAGAGTTTGGCTGGTTTTCAGAGAACAAAAGTGTCCCTGGAAGATGTTTATGGATTTTCAGAGACAGCTGAAATGCCACTCTGCTTTAAGAAAGAATATCTTGAGTTTCAAAAATTTAATGCCTCGGTCACGGAGAACTGCTACACACACTAATTGTCTACTGTGGCAACCAGAGGAAAAAGAAATCAAGACTTAGTAACTAAGCTTCTGAAATTGAATTCCGGGTTTCATGATAGAATCAGAAAAAGATAAATTAAAAGACCTAGACAATCTTTAAGATGATAATTTGGGCATGTGGGGTCTTCCTAGATCTGCAGAAATAAAGAAATTACAGAACAAATGTCCACAGAATCACATACATTTCAGGTCATGAAACTGCCCCATTTGAACCAGTTGAACCAGTACAACTCAGCTGGACAGAAGTTTGGACTAGATCAAAGTTCACATTTCCTGTCTGTTAGGACAGTGATACAGCTTTCTCAATCTGAATGCAAGAAATTATTCAAGTCAGTTTGGCCTTCTGACTCAGTTTCTTATCTTGACAAATAGGTATAAAATACATTTCCTTGGATAACATTAGACTTGCCTTCTACAAACTCGGTGGGGCTGATCAGTTCATGGTGAAATATTCTGGGAGAGCAGTTCTTTCTGCCTACAGAAGCACTAAAACCTCAAGACCCACACAAGGAAGTCATTTCCCAGCTCCAAGGCTGAACTTGTCTAAGTGTAAAATCATACACTCAATATCACCCTTCAATTGGACATTCACATTTTTTTTTGCATTGGAGATAATTTAAGGTTTTGAGGGGATATTTTTAAAAAAAATTTATTTGTTCAGTGTCAATTTTTCTACATTTTAAGCTCTCGTTATTTGGCATTAAATATGAAATGAGAAGGGCTTATCTGGGCAGTGTTATAACTTTGGCTCCTCCACAAACAGTAGAATTCTCCAACTTGCCCAATTAACATTGGCAAACAACCACAGCCATTAGGATTCTTTGCACTGTTTATTGCATGGGGTTGGGGAGGGGGTCTGGGAGAGCTCAATCTATAAAAACATTTCTGGGTCCATTAAGCACCTGCATTCTCTATGTCCTTTAAGAATACAACAAGGAACTAAGCAGAAATAAATATCCACAGATAAACATCCAAATGTTTCCAATACTTTCCTTATTCTGTTCCTCCATTAAAAAAAAATAGCTATTAAATAAAGGTGTTTTAAACCAATTAACAATATTTATTTCAATTCAAAGATTATTGTGGTAGGTAAATTCTTTAGGAATCTTCCTTCATTTGACTAAGACACAGACTGGATTTTCACTAGTCCCAGAAATACGGATCCTTTGCCTCAGGTGTCTGCTTCAAATAATTTTTCACTTAAAAGTTCTCTTACAAGAACTGCCCTTTAGTATCAAACACCCCAGCAAAAGTCTAGCAGGTAAAGCATTTCCCATTTCCAGCTCTGAGACACTGAGGAAACAAAGTGTTGGCAAGGAAGTTTCTGAAACACAGGGTCACTCCACCGAGGAGACTCATAAACATAAGGTGTTAAAAACATAAATATGTTATTGAGAACGTTCAGAATACTGGGACATGGGTAAGCAAGACCTCAAAATGAGAGCTGAAACATGACAAAGATGGGAATCTTGCAAACTACAAAATTACAAAGCAAGAAATATTATCCAGTGCAGGAACAGGCACCATCTGAGCAGTTGGTGGCTCATCAATGCACAGCAAACATAGACCACGCCACTGAATAATACAAGTAACACACACTTAATACCAAGGCAGCCAGAGAGCAGCACAGAACGTGTTTGGTGAGCCATGGACAGCAGGCAATTGCCATACTCATCCTTTGGGCTTTACCTCCCAACCATGTCCTAGCAAATAAAACTAAGCAAAATGTTATCAATACCCAACTCACCCCAAACCTCTCCAAGAACCTTCACCTGGTCAGTATTGTGCCCCCTTTACAAAGTAGAGCTTAGATATGTAAGTAGGGAAGTCTCCAGACTGCATTGTCTAAAACCTAATTCTATTGACTTAAACACCTTTTACTTTCCATATTTAAAAGTAATTTTCTAAACATCCCATGAAATTAGCTTCTTTTGCCCCAAGAAACAATACAAATAAATCAATGAGTAAGCTATGTCCACCCTTACGACCTTCTACTGCTCGTTCATTTTAATCAAATTTCCCATATTCTTTGACTTTCTATCCTTCGTTGCCTTGAGCTATGCATTGCAACTACTGATGACATACAAATGTTCATTTTCTTCAAATTCAAACACAATACAGATGAGCCCATTTTAAAGACTACTTTGCAAACATCACACTTAAAATAAGAGAATTAAACAGACTACAAAAACGAAAAAAACTAAATTCATTCAAGTGGATCCCTATGTTAGCTCCGTCAAATGATTTTCAGGCTCCTCAAGACTAAAAGGGTGATTTCTTTCCTTGAAAGTTTTAACAGCTGCATATTCTATTAAAACACACATAGAAAGAAGAACTCCTTTAAAAATAAACCAATTGTGAGGCATCCAAAGAACCAATGATAGCAAACTTCATCCATAGTAATTAAGGGTAATCCCCGTGACAGCAGACACACAGCAGCTGTGCAGCAGTTAATGATGCTTTTTGTTCTTCTTTTGTAATTTTTAATATTTATTTTATTCCATTTCCCTTCCACGGTTTAAAAGAATAAAAAAAGAAAAACAAAGAAAAGTTGAGTGTGAATAGCCACTCTTTTGTAGAAAAGAAGCAGCAAGAAGTAGTGCATTGTGTTCTGCCTCAGTCCCAAGATAAACTGTTCTCCACACTGAGCTGGCAATAAAAAGCTCGGGTGTGACTTTCACTTAGATATGTGACCACTAATATTTCCTAGTCACTAATCCAAATACAGTATCATTGTGGTCGTCATTTAAGCAGAGATCTGCTGGGTCTTGCTGCTTATGTCAGATTTGCAGCTACATAAAAACTCTTGAAAATCATATGGCAAGAACTTAAAAGAGCACAAACAACTTGAGAACTACAGTAAGGCTCACCTTTTTAACAAGGTCTCCTCTACCTCCCAACATTACGTGAATTCACAAAACAAACAGGGTCTAAAGTGACCGCTTTCATCTGAGATGAAACAAAGGTCCCCCACGTAGCAACCCACAAACTCCTATAGCTCAATCCCATCAAATAAGAGGTTCTGTACTAAAACAAAAAAAAAGCTTAAATTCAAATTCATTGAGTCATTCATCATCACCTGCATGGAATGCCTCTAACACTCACCACAGGCAAGTGTGTCATTCTGAGAAGCTTCTTGTTGCCTCTTATCTTCTATGCTGTTGACTAATTGCACTTATTTACTTTATAACTGATTTACTAAACTCCCTCTATGTCTTCTGTACTCCTCTTCAACTTTATCCTGGAAATGTTTGCTTTTTCTGACAAAGTGATTCACAGAGAACATACCTGTGCTTTCAAAATACACAAGCAGGCCCCCAAGTGTGTTTCTAACAATATTACAAGGGTATTGTCAGAGCAATAAATTCTGCCAAAGTGTACATTAGGTTCATATTTGTGCATTCTTGATGCCTCAAGGCACAAAATCTTCAGCCTTTTCTTTTCAAATAGCAAAGCAATAGCAACTTCCACCAGTGACCACTAAAGCGAATCTATTGTGGTTTACTGTCAGCCCACCTTTTCAAGCAGGTAAAACAAAGATCAAGGAAGTCCCCACATTAATTCCTTTCAAAGCCACTCTCTAACACTGTCACTGGGCATCAGGGCATTATGGAGACGAAAAAGCTTTCATGCAAGTCACAAAGGCATTGTATATTTATTATAACTAGGAATGTGATCATCATGAATTAAGTATCAGTAATCATAACTTTCTTTTTAATCAGTTTTGACAAATGCCAGTTTCAAAGGCATTCTTCATGCACTTCCAGTGGTTGGCTGCATTGTGGGATACGAGAGAAGAAAAATCAGAACTCTGGTTTCATGGAGGGGAAAAAATTACATGAATATTTCGAACTGATCTCGAAACACTGGACCTGTTTCATATGGCTTACAAGGCCTATCTTTTAACCCTGAACGCGTTAAGTATCAGTTCTTCCTCTGGAGACTTGAAGATCTAGGGTTAACAGCCTTCTGTTTTAAAAATTCATTGAGGTACAAACAAATGGTATTGCTTCCAATGCATATGCATCGCAACAAGCCAAGGGAAAAAAAACCACGTTACCCCCTACAGGATACTTGGCAATTAACTCCAGCTATGTCAGCAATTTTTTGAAAAATTTCCTCAACATGAGGAAATCTCATCTTCACCGTGTGAAAGACAAAGCTACTGCAGTGACTCTTCCATGCATTACAATGTGTGTGTCTTACTTCTTAACCAAGCCGCTAATCACGCAAATTATTGCAACTAATTACATCTGAAGGTCTAATTAATTCTTTCAGTACCACATCATTTAGTACGCATTCACAACACAGCACCTGTTTTGAAAATCCTTGCAGTTAATTTGTTTATAAACAAACACTATTTGCATAAAATGTTTAATGAATGGTTTAACAGTTAGTACAATACTCCAGCTTTGTCTTAGTAGATTCGAGGTCATCGAAGGCCACAATAAATTAATTTTAAACTATACAAATTAATTTAAATAGTATGTGTGAATTTCTCATTAATAAAGAAAACATTTCTAACATGTTAATTAATATCTCTGTAACAGGCCAATTACTGTCTGTACAAGTGCATCTTACAGTCAAACCCAAAAGATTTTATAGGGTTCTCCTTTAGAGGAGTAGAATATTCTAACTTGCACGTACCTCAGACACAAGTACAAGTCACAGTGGTATTCAGAACTTACTTTCAGATGTCATAACTTTTTTTATGCAAGACGTTAGCATATTTCAATATTTTTATCAAGTCTTTTAAAAAACCATAGAAAATTGATAGCTTGTACATCACTTCTGTATAGAAGACAGAAGTAAAATCACTGATGTAACTGCACTTTCTCTTTATTGTCCCTTTATGCTGGATAATACTTTTTTCTTGCTTTATAAATAAATAATAATATTTTATGTTATTACATGTTCCCTAATAATAAGCATTCTGATTAGAGGATTAAAGCTTGTGTACAGCATTCTAACTCAGAAGTGTTACAATTCTCCATATACGATAATATGTCAACCTGCTTCATGTAGAAACTAAAAGAGAACATTATTTCCTACTATCAAATATATTCTTTGCATGAACTATCATTGAAATATGTTTATAGTCCCAAAGTTTGTTTCTGATTTGCAAGCATTTTCACATTTGATAAGCACCTGCAGTAAATTTACATTCACTAGTGAACTATTCTTATGATAGGAAGCTAAGAATTGTAAAATATATTTATATCCTTACCCCTGTGTAGTGTTGCCCCTTAATGCATGTTTTGATGAATTCACATCATTGTACTACACAGCACTATGTATAAGAGTATCTGTTTCAATAGGGCAAATAAGGAACAAGGGAACTAAAACCCATGCTCATTTGCTTTTGAATGTGAAATTTACTGTGACTGTAATCACAGACCCACCTCAGCCAGACAGTCAACAACAAAATCACTCAGGGAGACCAACAGCCTGTATTTGCTTCCGAAAACACTCTTAAGGATGCATAATCTAATCTTTTTACAGCACAGTTTGCTGTTTCAGAAGTAGAGAATTGCCAACAAGTTTCAAAAGAAAAAAACGGAAGCAGGATCAAGGATACCCCAGTGTGAGAAACATCTATGGATACATCACAATCTGAAAACAGAGATACTTACACTGGGTTACTGACCTAACGCTGGGTATTTGGGAATAATTCTAATTCATTTCAGCATTAGGGGTTTATTTGTTTTTCAAAACAGGTACTTTCACTTTTCTTGCTCTTTAAAAAAGTTCCCTAACCTGCAGCTATCAAATGCTGAGTTCTAAAAACTTGACTAAGAGAGAGAATTTATTCCAATTCCTAAGAAATACAAAATGCTCAGTTTGCTGACACCAACATCAACTATAACTCACAGACCAAACCGTCTCAGCCAGATCAGAATTTTAAGTGATGCAGACCAGTGATGTCAAAGGAGCAAGAATAAGTTACACTAAGGAGAACGTGGTCTATCTGATTAATGCTCTGCTAAGTGCTCCTCAGCCCTATCCATTCTCTCCTCGTGTCTCAGATGGTACAACATATAGCTTGATTCAATTTAGCAAGAGTTATTTTTAAGACTTATCAAACATGCCAAGTGAAAGATCAGTTTTGAGATGTACTGTACCTTGCTATTACATGTTTCTTTTCCTTTACAGTACACAAGTTAGGATTCACAGAGGCACTTAAAATGTTTTCATGAGAACAGATTACATGAACTCCCTTTCAAAAATTAACAAAACTTGCTAACGTTCTCCCTCCCCATATGCAAAATTTCTTGCATTTCAGCAGTCATTCCCACAAGACGCAGCCTGTTTCGAGAACACCTGTATAGCAATTAATTAAATCACCATTCTCTGTATCCCGCTCACATAACGCTGCGTCTGCGTGAGACACAGAGAAAACATGCAACACACACACAACTATTTTCACAACACTGAAGGGAAATAAACTTACTGGTTTAAACAAAGAGCTGAAGGGGGTTATTGTTTGCTGATTAGGATGAACATTTTTGTCTACACAGCTTGGTTATTTCTGCTCTATTGTTGTAAGAGTTAAAGAACCTTGAAGATTTGATATAAACGAGACAGAACTTTAAAGTCAAAGATAAGTTTCTCAGGCAGCTGCTGAAGAAAACAAGGCCACAGCTAAACTACAAACAGTGTGAGTGCTGTGTCTAACTTAATAAGTTATTTGAAACATCCCATGCACTGATGTCCAAACTATTCCAAACAAACCAGCCTTCTTTTTCTCTTCCCCCTCAGCAATGGTTACACTGCACTCCTGAGATGGCTCTCCTAACATTAAGAATCACT
>JAWWEW010000020.1:4846369-4861369 GCA_035583185.1 Anabacerthia variegaticeps | reverse complement strand
ATAGAAAAATTTGGCATCTCTTCCATGTTCAACACAATTAAAATGTTCACAGCCTAAGACATAAAATTCATGTCAAAAAGTTACACGAGCACTGACTGAAGCAGCATTAAGACAAAGCACACAAACATCTGAAAAACAGAATAGCAAATAAGTCAGAAAGCACTAGCAAACCACAGGTTTATTTGCAAAAATTAATGACTATTCTTCAAATTTAAAAGAGCTCAAACTATCTGTCCCCCCCAGCACAGGGAATGGGCAGGAAGCCCTCAGGATTTACAAACCAATTTTTGCTGGCAACAAGTGGTTTCTAAAGTCAGAGAGACAGAGAATTGCCGTCCTGCAGGGTGATGTGGTGGGAACTGAGAGGGTTTTGCCTCTGTACTCGAAGACACGAGCCCTGCTTCTCGGCTACACAAGGTCCAGGGCTTTGGGTAGTTCTAACTTCAATTGCTCTGAAATCTTCAGAAGGATCACCATGATATTTTTAGTGAATGTTACTGGATTTTAATTGCAGTGTTTTAGAGGGAGGTCCTGGAAAGCCAGTGGCATGTGAATTATTATAAACCCAGGAAATGTACCACTAACCCCATAATATGAAGTTTCTCATTTATTCTAATTTTCAGACGCTAGCAAAGCAACGTGAACAAGCTGTATCAACAATATTTTAAAGACACAAGTGAAAAAAAGAGAAATACTTTAAAGCAAGCTGTATCTGCCATATATCCTTTCTTCATGCCCTTTCATAAACCCTTTAGAGACTGATATTCAAAAGATAACTCGTCAATAACAACCTGTGTGAGACATGGCAAGCACAGAGTCCATAGAGGGAAAATGCCTGTTTCCCAGTAACTATCTCTGCAATGAATGAAGCAGCACAAATCTTTTCACGTTCTATAACTCATTTGCATGAATTTACTTTTTTGCCATAAGAGGTTGTTGTAACGTGTGTTAAAACACACAGTGCAATTTTAACCCCATAATATCATGAAAGAAATATAGTGTTGGTATAAAGTGTAAAAATATGAATGCTGTTAAATTCTTTGAACAGAAACAACAGCCCAGCACTGCTCAAAAGCACCACCCAAAGGTAGAAGTGATGTAAAGACGCTTACAGAATTGTCTTTTTTTTTTTTTTTGTTAGTTTCAGCAAAACCTGAATGTAAAAAATGACAGTGCAGTGAAACTTGACAGAGGCTTTTGATTGAAGTCCCTGATTTCCACAGCTGCACCTGTAGGAAATTGATGATAATGCTGTCTAAACCATTCATTATGATTTGGAACTTTACTCAAATGAGCACTACATTTATAAATTTGCTAGACGTGTGTTGTAGATAATATGACAAAGTAGTGTTTACAAGTGAAAATTCCTTTGACCTAATTTTACAAAAATCATGAAAAAGTGGGGAGGAGAATTTATTTCTAAACCATTCTGAAATAGCCAAAGTTGCATTTTTGGAACAGCATGCATGGAAGTGAAATATATTCATTAGAAAAATTTAGCCACCAATTGTGCACCTATATTTTCTTTATTAGAATTATAAAGGATAAGACTTTTTCATATTACCAACAATCGGTTGCTTCTTAGACAAAGAACATGTACCTTTCTGCTAATCATACTTGCACTATTTCCAAGGCTGAAATAAGCAACATTTAAAAATATACACAAGCATAAACTTCGAGTATAAACCATGGAATACTAATCATAAACTGCTAATTAGTAATATACTTTGATGGAATAATCATTTTAACAGCCTATTAGCCAGATACTTTAAATGGGAGGAATTTGATACATTCTTTTTCAAAATAGCGCATTACTCTAACATAAATTAACATATTATTACTTTAACTTTTGCAAAAAACCTCTAGACATGAGGAGGTTTACCAGTGCCAAAAATGTGGATTTAAGCAGGTTAATTTGCAGAGGGATGTTTTTGTCCTTTTTCCTGACATTGTGAAGCCAGAGAGACCCTGAAACACCAGCTCACGGGGACACAGCTCAAGGACCAGTGAGGGAAGGAGAGCCCTGGGCACAGAACTCACATCTCTCACCTGCAGTCACAGTCCTGCAAATACCTTCAGAGGAACATTTCTCTTACTAAAGTTGCCTTTGTCTGCATAAGTGATTAGAACCAAAAACATGCAGAATGATTATTTATTAATGCAGGAAGGATCCAGGGTAGAGTTTTCTCTGCATGCTTCTGTTGCAAGAATACAAAAATGAGCTAAGCTACAAAACTCCCTCATCAAAGAAACAAGACTTGTAGTAATTCTGTCCTCATAAGTATGCCTACACTGTGATTTTACCACCAACTGGATAATTTCTTCTTGTTTCTTATTTCTCTTTGTTAAGGAAGCTAGGGAAATAACTGGTTATTTGGATAAACACAACAGTGAATAGCAAAATTGAGTTTTCACAAATGTATTGTAACATAAAATCACATTTCAGCCTGGAAAATGGACTGAGGTTTGCTAAATCCACAAAGGATTCTTCAGCATGTTCCCTTTTCTTTAAACCTTGATACATTTCTGCAAAGCAAACCTGCAGAGGGTTTTTTAAGAATATTTGCATAGTGTGAAATACAGTCCTGGCACTTCAGATTTTATGGACACCGCAAAATGGGAATAGACTTTTTTCTGTTAAAAGAACTTACTGTTTATAAATGGAACTCCCCCTTTAAGGCAGGGCATGCCCTGCAGCCTGAGAGCAAAGCCAAGGCCCCAGAACTGAAGCTGGGTGGATGCTGCACAGGCTCCCAGGGAGCTGCAGGGCTGGACACATGGCCAGGAGAGGCCCCTCAGCCTCCCCACTCTATAAGAAGCCAATGTCAGACTCCAAAAATGTCTTTTAATGTGTAAGGGGATAAGAAACTGAGCCCCCTCTGAGCTCTTTCTATAGAGAAAATTCGAGGCTCTAGGAAAGAACCTTCAAGCAGTGTAGTAAGACTTCTCTCCCATCCAGGAGGCAGCAAACACTTGGTTCTCACCTCGTAGAGGAAGCAGCATTTAATTGTCAAATGCCATTTTCCAGTCTCACCTCCCTAAAACTTTCTCATATTCCACAACTTGATATCAGACAAACTTTACAGACTACATCAATGTTATCCACACCAAAGGGTGCAGAAGGGAATACATCACTCCACACACCTTTGCAAGAATGAAAAGGCTCATTACAAAGTATTTGGAGACTGTATCAAAAGAATTAGCAATTCTCTAAAAAGCAGTAAACTGCAGTTTGAAATAAGGGCTAGATGCCACAAGTTTGCCCTCCCCACTAGTCTGACCTCAGCAGTTGATTGGAGGAGTGGGGATTCTGCTGAGGCAAAGCACATGCTCACTTTTCCTCAATTGTTACCAAATCTGTGCACTAAAATCACTTTCTTATAAGGTATCATTAAGGAAATTCCATGGACAATGACCCTATATAGTATGTGTCCATTTCAGGCATTAGAACAACAAATGCAATCAGTAATGAAATTACCTGCAATTTTCAGATTTTGCACCCTTTGAAGCACAACGTGTGGTTACAAAATGAAACAGTTCCTGCTGAGTTTTCTGTAGAAACTCCAGCATGCTTGGATTGGTCATTCTATTGTGATAAAGAGGTCAAATTCCCTGTTAGAATTACACAAGAAGTCAAATTCCCCATAGGATTTCCAGGAGACATTCACTTCAGTTCACTCATTTAACAAGGTGTCATTTAAGAAAAACCTGTTTTGCCACTATTAATAGAATTGTTCAATATCACACTACTTGATCATCTGAGTTCTCCTGAAATACATTTATTAAAAATCAGCTTAAATTTTAGCAGGTTTGATTCTTTTGGTGGTTTTGAGACCAGTTCCACTTACCTGCCCTTTCCTTTTCTGAGTGACTCTCTTTATTTCATAAGCTTTTCATTAGAAGTCGGCCCAAACAGGAACCATCCAACTTGATGATGCTGATTCAAACCTACTTTGATTCCAGACTTCCATGAGGAACGCTCTCAGTACTCCTACAGGATTTGACTAATAACTTCTGACAAACTCGAACATTCAGCATCTGGGAGTTCATTATCTCCACCAACACACGAGCAGAAGCAGGAGCTCAATGTAACACCCTTGTCTTTAGCTCAAAGAAACACTCAGGCATGTCTAGCAGAAATAATTGAGACAGGAGATCATAATACCAGCACGTATAAGCAGACGAGTTAAAAAGATCATCTGGGCTCCCTCCTGACTCCCTCTGTGATGGACCTCAGACAGTGGGGAGAACATACAGGAATCCTGTTCCTTAGTACAGCACAAGTGTCTCATCTCAGTCTTTGCCTTTTCAAATACATCAGTGTTGGCACTTGACACTGGTACAGATCTTGTGGTGTTCAACTTGGGGATCAGTGATTATTGCTCAGATCTCCTTTGAGTCAGTCATTTGTTCTTAACAAGTTTGAGTAATGAGGATACCCAAGGCAGAACCAGCCACACTAATTACAGATACATACGAAAAGTTATGAGAGGCTTGGTGAGAATTACTAAAGATAATAAAGGTAGTAGATATATTTTAAGTAAGAAAATGTCAGGAACAAAACATTTTCAACTCTTGAAATAAAAGAAGCTTTAAATCTTTACTCTCTGACTGGGACATCATATTCTTATTAAATCATTGTAAAACGAGATGACTGGGTAGCAGTCTTCAGCCCAAGCATATTTTCATCATCAATACTCAACACCTAAATCTCATGAGACAATATCAGGAGAAAATTATAACAGCAGCCCCTTCCAAGAGGTGAGGAAAGCAGGATACTTGTGATTTCAATACACCTGCAAGAAAGCAGGTAGGAAGCCCTTAAATGGCTTTCAATGATGAAACTCCCCAAAACCCTCCTCTAAGGACCCTCCCAGCCCCAGTAACCTTAGAACAGAATTCACTTACACTGAGGACCCAGCAAGAAAAAAATGCAAATACAATGGAAAAGGTAAAGGGACAAAACAGGAAGGAGAAGAGGGAAAGACAATGAACAAAAGGAAAGTTGCACCCTAGCAAAAGAACTCTCAGAAGAACAGATGCTCAGCTTTTCAAGGGTGGACAAGAAGCAAGAAGATTCCACCCAGCTGAGTCCAAAAGAATTCATGAGCTTGAGTTGAGAGGCTGAAAAGTAACACCCAGAAATCAATCATGATTTCTCTCACTTTTCATTCAAGTGTTTTACTTATCACCATTTCAAAATTAGTTTTGCTGTGACTTGCTTCTGAAAATTGGTGATATTCCAGCTTGCAGAGCAAATTTTACAAGAGGAGATTATGATGTATTTTAAAATTTAAAATTGTTACTCATTTACACTGATCTTTTTGTCATAATACAATTGAAGTCTGTGTGACCAAATGGACATAATGTTTTTTCTTCTTGAATTCTGTAAACATGACAAAAAAATAAATATGAGGCTAAGAAAGTCTTCTATACTAGTAATTAAGTAGTAAATTCCTTTTGCCTAAACTAAAAATTGCAAAATCTAAAATCTCATTAAATAGATAAAAATTTCAGAGGCTTTATAAGCCAAAAAAATAAGATCAGAGTGGGTTGAATTTTTTATTGTACGCATTTCTGTTACCAAAGCTTTACATGTTTAAAATATTTTCCCCAATGTATTGACATTAAATCACTTTGTCAGGGGACAGTGGAAGAGGATTTTTACTACCATGTGTATGTTAGGAGGCAGCAACACACAGTCCCCAGTCACCTGAGAGGGCAAACACTTGGTACTGTATCTAAAATTGCTGTAAATATCCCAAAATGGATCACACACCCACAACTCCTGGTTTACTGGCAGTAATACTGCACGAGGAAAACAAAACAACACTTCAAGACCTCCCATTGTCACAGTGTACATAAAGGACTCAAGATTTCGGATTTTATTTAAACGTGTAACTTGCAAAACCCATTGGCTCTCCTTGAACTGCAAGCAGTGGATCTGCCCTTTTCTCCTCTGTACTTTCAACATAATACATATTATTACCCATAACTTTTTATTTAAAAGAATTGTGCAGCCAGGAAAATGAATGAATTTAATTATCAATGCAGTGTGAAAAAAATCATTAGAGCAAGAGCCTGGAACACTACGTATTAAAAATAAACAAAGGCTATTAAAAACAGTTTTTATAAGTATCATTCTTTCTTCAATTCTTAAAATGTAAGTAATACAAACACAGAAACAAGAGAACCATATGTAAACAATTGTAATTATTGGCAAAAGATGATCCCAAGAAAATGCTAAATGACTGACTGGATCATTTAACTTTAAATCTATACTTTATGTGGCAATATGGAGAGGTCATTTGATTGCTATGCATAAAAAATTTAGAATTCTAATATGATCTAAAAGTTTCACCTTCATAAGACAAAATTTTCATTATAAAGTTGTATTTAATGGCATTCATACATATCTGCCACCTCAGTTTTGTAATATTATATTTCTATAGGCTGTCGGCTGTGCATTATAGAAATGACTATTTAAAAAGAAAAACGAACTTTTTCCCTTTACACTTCACAAATTCTCCTGTTTGCTTCACAGCTGTAAAATGAAAATGTGTGGCCTCCTAAACAAGAGCTGCACAGAATTATTTCATTGGCAAGGAATCAGCTTTTTCAGCTGTATTTTTTTGGCAGAAAGGTGTTCTCAGCCATACGCTTCAGGCTCCCACATGTGGGGTTTTAGACTGAGTCAGGATTCAGCCTTTGAGGGTTTGAAAGGAGATTTTTGTATCTCCATCTTATGATTTCACATCAATTAAAGAATAGTCTGGGCCAAATCTTTCCCTCCCCAGCAGAACACAAAACCTTCTAAATACTCAAGAGAGGAATTTAAACCAATAGTTGCGGCTACTGAACATTCCTGTTATTAAAAGGAAGAGTACGTTAAGTATATGCTGTTGCTGTGAAAAAGCAGGCCAAAATCCTCACTCCAGATATATGAGAGCAGTTTCCACTAAAGTTTACAAATGTGCTTCCAAACAATTGGGTCTTGTTGATTAAACTGTAATTTGCTGAAGTCCTGACTCAGAGCTGCTTTTCAAAGTATACTTATTGACTTCAATATTTGGGTAAAACAACGCATTTGTGCGACCCTTTTCTTCCACTATTTAATTCCCAAAAAGATTCCCAAAGAATGCTAGGAGATATCAGAGCTCCACACCCCTCAGAACTGCTGGTTGGTGATTGGGTTGGGAAGGAATGAAATAACACCAATGAGTAGGAAACGGTCACTGAAGATTTTAAGGGTAGAGAACATCTCATAGAGCCCATCAAGGGTCAGTTGACAATTTCTCATGTGTTAGTGATCTTGAAACAAGCATTATTGCAAAATCAGAATATTTATGCTGTTGATATTGTAAATAAAGACAATTAGAAAAGCATATCGTTTCAAAATCACTGTCTTACTTACTGAACTTCAGTTCATTAGTGGTTATTTAAGATGGGGTTTCTTTTTTTTGTGGTGATGCCCTTTGTAATGAAGTCCTACAACATCCTGTAATGTTTCCCAGCCTGAGGCTTTATTCTGTAAGACATTTCAGACTATTTAACTTTACTACTGGGAATATTCCCTATTGATTTCAAAGGGATTACTTGCGGAAGGAACTACAAGCAGAAGTATTTGCAGCAGTGGAATCTCAGACATGTTTGCCCACCTGTTTCTGCTGGAGACATCAGAAGGGAATCCAGAGTTCCAGAGACATTATGCTACAGGCCTAAGAAGTTAGAAAGTACTAAAATTTTAAGAGAACCCTACTGCATTGCCAAGAAATCTTCCCAAGTGCAGGGCTAGAAACCACCTACAGATCCTTCCAAGGAAAGAATGAGACAGTAAACAGGTAAGAAAGATACAGCTTAGGAGAAAATAATTTCCTCATGTCATTCAGCAGTGAAACTGCTCAAAGATTTCACGGCATTACTGACATTCATGAAAATTAAAACTTACACATCACGTTTAGCAGACTGCACAGGTTTCCTCTGCAGTCAAAGGAAAACATTTTCCTCCTGAGAGAACAATTCTGAGTCTAGAGCTTGGCAGTGGGGTTATAATCCAGAAAGAGGTCACCAGAGCCGTCCCATCCCCAGACTCTCAAAGGCACCCAGGAAACTGGAGAAAGAAGTCAGGAATGAACTGCAGAAGCACCTCTGCCCTGTCTACTCCTCTGCTCCTTCAGAAATATCCAGCTTACCTGTGGCACCTCTCCAGAGAGCCTGCTGGACTCTCTTTATGCCAGTCCATGACCAGTTCCTACACGGAGGAACTTGTTGAGGTTACCAGAGTGAACTTCCTCCCTTCATCACTTACAGATGCCTGCACCTTCCACAGTGATTAAAAGTAAAAGCCACCCGGCAATGTAATGGAGATCAGGCCAAACCTTCACCAGATCATCTCCTCCCTTCATTATCTTCCCACTTCACCATTCAGTCAGAAGGAGCACAAAGTAGTATATTAGTTTCAGACTTTCAAGTGTTGAAGATTCTGCATAAATTTTGCTTTAAAAAAAAATAATCATCTATCTAAAGTGGAAGGGGGAGCAGGAGTCAGATTATCTGGGTTCTACTTGAAGTCCTGTGTGGGCTCACACTCCTCAGTTCCAGGAGATGTGTCCTGTTCTCCCTTCTAACCAACAGTACTGAGCAACAACATAGCAACAATGCTGCAAAACCCTCCTTCAAAATATTTCAGATCCTTGGATTGAAAGCATTTATCAAAGTTTTTTTCCTGATATTAATGGTGAGAAAATTATTAGAATAAAAATGGTTCTTTTTCTTGCCCACTTGCAGCAGTGAGTACTGAAAAGATGCACTTCACATGCCACAGTTTGAATCAATAGTGGAGCACTGACAAAGAACAAACATCAAAGAAAATATTTTGGAGGAACATCATTTATTTTTCCATGATTTTATACATAGTGCCATGAAATCATAGTTCAATCTTCCTATTTGCAAGTGAATAACCTCTATCTGAAAGTACAATTCATACGTGAGCTGAAAAGAAAATGTCTTTCTTCAGCATTCCCACTATTAGGCAAGCAGATGGCTCAATCTAAATGACCATGTGAAAGAAAGAAAAAAAAAGACCAGCACAGATCAATATCCTCACCATGATTCCTGCATTCCAATAAATACCAAAGCATCAGGAGCAGCAGCAGAGAGAAAAAGAGCATCAAAACATCATTTTAGGAAAAACAGTAAACAGCTGAAACCAATGTGAAAACGAGCAGCCAATAAATTTAATAAAAAGAATGTAAACAAAAGCCAAACTAGCTTCACTCTCAGCATCAGTGCCTGGAGTTATCTTGTATGTGAGTAACAAAATAAACCACCAAAACCTCTGTGTATCACATACATATGCCATAGGGAGAAAGATATCAAAAAGAAAGAAAAATTATTACTTCCACTTCAATGAGTCACTGTACTTCTGTGTTTGGGCGGATGTTTAGGTTTTAGGGGAGTTGGGGGTTTATTTTGTTTGTTTTGTTATTTTTGTTAGTTTGGTATTTTAAGTAAAGAAATAATAATTTCTTCTTTTTCCAGCAGACAAAACATACTCTTAATACACTTCATACACTGAAAACAAAACTACACAAGTATCCATCTCAAGGAAACAGCAGAAACCTAAGAGAGCTGCCAAACTCTTTATCCCTGCACCATAACCACAACTATTGCTGCCCCACAGAATTCAGAGCACTGAGTTTCTGGGTGCAGGTAAGTCCTTGTCTCACAATATAAGTCAAGATGCCCTCATCTTCCTCAGCCTTTCCTCCTACAGGCTAAAGCCATAGAGCTGAACAACCCAATTAGTGACAAGGTCCAGAAATGCAGGATACGTGTGCATCTGCTACACAGATTGAGTGTAGTCTAAGATATAATCCAGAAAGTTAATTAAGCACATAAGTCATCCCGTAATGGAATTAAAAAAATGTCCACCTGACAAAGCACGCAGATTATAGAGGAAAAGGGAAGATGAAATGATTAATTTTAAAAGATATTCCAAAGTATTCCACATGGATATCTTGGGCCTGGGCACATCCCCTTGTCACTGTGTGACATTACGTAAGGACATTTCAGTGGTCATACCTTGTACTACAAATGTTTTTCTTCCCACGACACTTCAAGTGAAGCAGTACCAAGGAAAGCTGAATTTCAGACTCCTTGGAAGGTTCCAAAGACAATTCCTTAAGCCTGTTGAACAAGTTGCTAAGGGTTGAGTAAATCATCCGGGTAATCAAAAGCAAACCATTTGAAAGCATCTTAGCTACTGACTGGGCAAATTCTCCAAATCTTGAGCAGAAGGAGCTCAAGAATCAATAAATCCAGAGCCAAGGCCAGAGACCACACCAACGTCGAAGCTGTCCTAGGAGAGCCGTTTCACACCGGCCAGGGTTTGAACCCAGGGCTGGCACACAGCAGAACCACTAGAGTGAGCTTGTCTGTCCCTCACACAGAACACAAGTCTTTGAAGAGATACTTAAGGAATTGTTGTTCACTTCGAAGTCTAAAAAAATCATGTATTTTTTTAAAGAAATTTAAATCACTGAAAATTGTACTTTAATCCTGATTTATTTGCCCACCTATTATGAAGTGGTAGCTCTACTAGCCACACTTCATTGCAATATAGAGATCTAGAAAAACCAGGAATTGCTATATTTCAGTCTCATCCAAGAATGATCAGTAAACCAAGATGATGGTTTTGCTTAGAGTTGCCTGTGGATAGAAGGGTGAACTGACTGACAAACACATTTGATTTTTCAATTTCAAAAACAAGTCACACTAATAGTGTAAATTGCATTGTATTATAAATAAATAAATGCAATTTCTAAAAGCAGGTCAAGTGTTCTAGTCTGAATTTCAGTCATTTAAACAAAATTATCCTTTAAGATTTATTTAGTTTCCTACTAAAAAACCCCAAGCCTTGTTACACAGGTTTCCATTTCTCATATAACTCTTTTATTCTCTTAAAAAAACCCCAAAGCTTCCATTAACAAAGCTAAGAAACAGATTTCCATCATGAAGCCCAAATGTAAACAGTTATATACTCATCAGCCTCCTGACTGTTCCAATCAGAGATGAATATTTAATATTTTACTACTGTCTAGAAGGCCATTACAATTTTGGGATCATATCTAGCCTTTTAAAACAAGGACAGTTTGGAAGACATGAAAAAACCCACAACAGACAGCATTACTAAACAAACACTTTGAAAAGCTCTTAGCATAAAACATCCTGCAAATCCCCCCATCCAAACATCTGAAAATAGCCCTGGCTCAAGATCCATTAAATCTTTTCTAACCCATGGGTTTATAACCCTGTAAATTTTGCATTTTATTTTAGGACATCAGACAAATGCATTGTATTTCTACTGTTATTTGCATAAAAAATTGGTCAAAAGAGCAAAAAGTATATATTATGCCACAAGTATAGAATATGTCAAGAGTAAATTTTAACACTGCCAAAAAGGAACTGTAAATTTCATTTTATACACATGGAAATAGCATGTAGTGCAAATTAGGGTGGATTAACCTGGTTTTCAGAATTGAGATATCACAAAGCTTAGGAGTTCACCAAACCACCTTTATGTGGAGTCTCCTTGGCTGCTTCTAATCTGAAATATTGAAACGTTAAAAGGCTTTAAAAGCTGACCAAAGTAAACTGACTTTTTTAAGGCTGAGAAGAACTTAAAGTTGAACTATATTTGCTAGACACAAAAAAAAAAATCACGTTTCTAATTTTGTGCCAGCAGTTCATACACTATGTATAATATTTAAACATGCTCTAATTCTTATGTGTCAAAACAATCATGTTCATTAATATTTCCATTGCGCCTGCACTACTTTCGATGTATAATTTTATAAGAACCATTCCCCAGCTACTTAGTACTCGTCAAGGAACTCAAAAGAAATAGGAATCAGAAATTGCAACCACTGTATCCAAATTATATATTGATATAAGCAGTGATTAACTAAACCTGTTCAGAGACTTGGAGTAGACAGGAAAAAAAAAAATCCCCATTTTATACAGACAGGGAAATTATTTAAGAAGCGTGTGAAATAATGCTAATATTTTCTTCTAGCACAGAAAGAACTCATTTGCCATAAGTCCCTTTTTTTCTCCCTCAGAAATATAATCCCCACCCCACCCCGGTCACGGCATAAAGCAGTTTCTTAGTATTTCAAGAAAGGAAAAAGGGAAGTTTGTAAGCTTCCACTGATTTGCATGAAGTCTTGCTCTGTGTCCCTCTGTTCTCACCACTTCTATTAAATTGGGATATTCAGGTTGAAAAGCCAACTCAGTAACTCCGAGAAAATAATAAAACAGACAAGCTGAACATTTTGCAAAGTAGTACACAGCTATTTTTGAAGGAACTCAGCAGGCCTACTAATAACCTTTTTAAATTAGCCAACAATACATATCTCCAAACTCACTGCATTTAGGTGTTCACCTCTACATCCTCAGTAAACATTAAGATTAAGGAACAATGGTAAACTGGAATAAAATCTCTGTCATTTTGGCTAGATTTGTGAACAGGCTTTAGAACAAACCTATCCACACAAAGCAAGTAAAAAGATTTACCTTAACCAGAGGCAGCTTAAACATGAGCTGTACATCTTGAGCATCCCTTGGAAAAGAAATTAAGAGAGTATGTAAAGCACCTCGACACTCACAATGCAATCTCAGGAGCTGTTCTGTGGTGACTTCTCACTGAGGAAATGTATGGATTTACCCACTCTGTACTAGAAATGGACAGGAGCACTATAGCATAGATTGAAAGCTGCAGGGCTACAGAAGAGCAGATTTGGGGATTTTTAGGACAGTTTCATAAATGATTCTGGACCTCTACTGGAAACATCTCTACAGACTAGAATAAAAAGTACACTCTGGTAAATATATGTGCTTTAGATAAAACTCCTCTGAAATACTAGATGATTTGAGACTTTTGATGTTGGGGTTTTTTTCCCCCTCTGGGCTTCTAGCTGTTAGTTGTCAATATCTGTGGAATAAAGCACTAACTACTCTCTCTTGCCTGATCTTGACATTTAAATTTACAAGCCAAAAACCTTCCAAGTCAAGTGTGCTGGTTTTGGCTGGGATGGAGTTCCTTTTCTACACAGTAGCTACTCCAGGGCTGTGTTCTGGATTTGTGCTGAGCACAGTGTGGATAATACAGAGCTGTTTTCATTATTGCTGGACACGACTCACCCAGAGGCAAGGCCTTTTCTGCTTGTCACAGCACCCCACCAGAGTGGTCTGGGGGTGGACAAGGAGATGGGAGGGGACATGGCTGGGACAGCTGACCCCAAGTAACACCAGGGATATTTCATACCATACAGAAGCATTTAGGTTATAAAAAACCTCTAAGATCACCGAGTCCAACCTCTCCGCTCAGCTTATATATCTGGGGAAAGGAGGCAACAGAGGCCAGGAGGACACAGTGAGAGTGATGGCATTGGCGTTCCCAAGTCGCTGCTGTGTGTGATGGATCCCTGTTTCTCTGGGCATGCCTGCCCGTGGGAAGCAGTGAATGAACTCCTTGTTGTGCTGTGCTTGTGCATGGCTTCTACCTTACCCATTAAACTGCCTTTTATCTCAACCCATGAGTTTTCTCAACTTTCCTTTCCAGTTCTCCCCACCCCACCAGGAGGGCAGCGAGTGATGGGCTGGGCGGTGCAGAGTTATGGCTGGGGCTAAACTCTGACAAAGACAGACAGTGCTGTGCCACTGCAAACTGTAACACACCTGAACTTCTCAGTCCTGGCCTGACTGTCAGATTCCTAAACCAAAGACAAGTGGCACATGCCAATTTGATATTTGATTCCTCAGCAGGCAGCACTACCAGCCCAGGCACTCAGATACAGACTTCTGAGACAGCTTAAGAAAGAAGATTACCAGAGCACTGGCTGTTTCTAGCAAGTTTTATACTTGTTCTCTCTCTCTCTGGAGATTTTTCAACTGTTCTTTCTTTAATCTAAAGATGAAAATCATCCAGATTGATAGCATTTTTTTTCCCCCCCCTCTGGATAGGAAAACACAACAGAGGCACGACCTTCGCTTGGGGGGTTCACTACACACATTCCAGGCAGCTCTGATCATATTTCACTACCCTGGAAGTGATTGTGATGTCCAGAACACTGAATTATGTCATTAATTAAGGAATCAGGCAGGAGGTAGCTGATTATAAAGGAGAGAGAATCTGTACTTACACAAAACTATTTTCATAATCAGTGATGATAGAAAGGGAAACAAAGAAAAATTACCTTGTGTTTAATCTAAGTGTCCTGGTATATTGTTTTAAAAGACTGTTCTGTGTGTAGAGGATGCTATTCAGCTTCAGTGGTCAGCCAAAAGCAAAGACAAGGTTGTAATAATCTTGCCTTAGCATGAAAAAAGACACACACACATTTTGCTTTGGGTAGCAAACTTTCTAATTTCTCTCAAAGTACAGGTGAAAAAAAGGTAGGATCAGGACTGTGATCCATTTAAATTCTTTTTTTTTTAATGTAGATTTTACCTGAAACAAAACGTGCAGCATCCAAGAGCAAGAATACCATTTACTAGAGTATCAGAGATTAGTTCATTAATGGGTTCAAGCAACTGGCCATGCATCAGCATAATATTAGGGGCTGATTTTCCTCTGTAAGCCACTTATACAACTGAGCATTTGCAAATCATCTCAAGATGCATGTCAGAGAGAGCGATGACAGTGTTAAAGAAATACATTTTTCATTTATTCTATTAGTAATACACACTACTGAATGTTACAGTGCAGACAATGAGAGACGTATTTTTTAACCAGCTTGGCAAGCCAGAACACACATTACCTACAAGGTGGCTTTTCTCTATAAGACATGATTCAAACAAGATTTCCTTGCACAATAACAGGATTTGGTGAAATGATGGTTCTGCCAAATTCCCTATAGACTTAGATTTTTAGACGCCTCTGATTTCTTTCTTAACTTGGGGCAGGGGGAGGGGGGGGGGGGGCATGGGGCGGGGGGG
>JAWWEW010000020.1:4773809-4846269 GCA_035583185.1 Anabacerthia variegaticeps | reverse complement strand
GGGAATGGGGAGGGGGGGGGAATGGGGAGGGAAGCACACCAGAAAAAAAAAACAAAACTCAAACTTCATAGATGTGAAGCAAAACAGCCATAAATGAGCATGTGCTTAAATACTTGAGCAAGTCAGAGCCTTAAAATAAGGAAATTATGGAGATTATCCAAAACAATCACTGCTGTGCGTCTTCACACAGAGGCCAGGGCAGTCACTGGGCAATGTATCCAGACACCAGGTAGAATTTAAGTTCCTCCAGGTAAAACTCAGAAGGCTGCAAAACATTGACAATTTTTTAAAAGAGAGGGGTAAAGAGGCTACAGACAGACATGGTTTTCTGTCTCTCCCAGTATTTTTGCTTGCATCAGGCACAGGAGGAATACACATGAGATTGCTGCAGCAACTTTTCATTCCCATATGAACAAAAACATCCCTTACCAGCCATCTTTCAAAAATGCTGAATTCCAAAGTGACCTTAAAGACAATTCTGACTGGCACTTTATCACTTATTCATAGAAAAAGCAGCTTGTGAGAGCAGTCTTCACAAGGTGAGATCGGTGACAACAAGAACCACCAGCAATGCCAGTCTAAAAACTGCAGATACTTCACAAGAACCAAACTAACCAAACTGGAAGCACCGTAACTGAGACAAGACCAGAAACCACACCACAGCCCATACTCCATAACAGGAGTGCACAGTGGCTCTGAATGTTAAATTTTGGAGAAATTCCAGCACTACTCACAGCAAAAATGAAATGGTCAACTAATGTGTTTGGAAGTCATAATTAACAGCTAGTGCTCACAGTTTTTAAGGACTATACACAAATGTACACGTTGCTAAAGGGCAATCAGTGACATAGAGGCAGGACAAAGGGCTGTGGGCAGTCCTCTGGAGCAGGTGTTAAGTATCCTTCATAATTTTTTTCTTTTTTTAGAAATGAAAGGAATTAAAAACTTTGTATTTCATAGTAGGGTGACTGAAAAGTACTTCCATTAATGGGAAGCATAAGTTTACATGTCCAAGGAAACTTTTCTTAGCAAAAAAACCCTAGTAATCTGCATTTTAAAAATCAAAGTCCTAATTCTCTTTTACAGGCACTTCAAATTCCAACTTTTTGCTGAGAAAAGAACATATCACATTCCCAGGTTATCAATATTGAACAATTTCTCTGCTGGATTCCAATATACATCTTTTGGAGTCTTTTCCTTTAGTCCACCTCAGAAGCCTCTGTCCTGCTTTTTTTTTTAACTTGGAAGATGTGAAGCTCTGGAGAAGGAGAGCGAAGGAGAAGTCTTTGATATGTTTGTGGTATCACCTGCAGTCTGCACCAGCAGGGAGTGAGAGCCAGCTTGTGACTTGGCTAGGAGAGGAGCTGTTCAAGCAGAGATGCTGATGCTCCCCAGCCCTCCAGTGGACAAGATCCCAGCTGGCAGGCCCCTCTCACTCACGCCACACGTTGACTTGTGTCATTTTCCTTGTGTCACTTTATATATATTTAAACCCCAAAGGTTACTCTTTAGCTGTATTGCTTTTTAATGAGACTAAACTGCATTGACTCATTAAACATTTTCATAGCTTTGTTTCTATTTAAACTTGTTTTCTCTTTTCATTCCAAGACCGTTTTGCCTCCGGAAATTTTTCTTCCATCTATGTTCTCAAGTAACTAAGCCTATTTTTGTAAGGCTAAAAAGTAATATTCATCCATTTTTAAATACTGACTTATTGACTACGGATTTAGGCTTTTTTCATTCCTTCTATCCACCCACTACCACAACTATAACCTGAGCAGCTGCAGATGAATTAAAAAATAATTAAATTGTTTTAGATAGAGGAGAGTAGGATAGTAAAGAAAACTTTCTATTTCTCCCTTCAGCATCACTAGTTGTCAATATACAGCTGCTCCCTCCTGTAAAGAAATGAAAAGTTAAATTTAAAAGGTAACTGATGGCAGTTAAAAGCACACCCTGAAGAAATGCAGAAGACATATTTAAAGCATTTTTCCATATATATCCCCAATAAAGCATTTGATCATGTGTACTAATTTAAGAACAATTGTGTATATTAACAAAAAGAACTATGATTGCTAAGTTGCTGAATTCTACATAGCAGAACTTGCAGGCATAATTTCAGCAGAGGAATACACCATTTTTCCTTATATTATAGCAAGCTCTTTGAGGACTTCACTGGGAATCATGATCCACTTCTTGTAGTATTTATTCTTAATGAGATTACACTAATTAAGCTTAAATTAACATTTATTTTGCATATACCTGCAGGATTAGCATGCATCTACACACATGCAGGCTGGGGAAAATACTGCTGATCCAAGGAACAATGTGCATGCAGTAAAACACCCTTAACGTTAAGAAAACTGGTATCAAGAACTCCACAAATACGCCAGGAGATAAAAGTCACCATATTCACCATATTCCTGCAGTCTGTTCCAGAGACAAATAAAGTATGCTATTATCTCATATACTATGGAATACACAGAACTACAAACAGAAGTGTTTCAACTCAATACAATATGAAAAATTCAAAATAAAATGAAAAGTGTTGGAAAACAAACCAACAAAATTACGCAGCAGAGTTGTTAATTATGATTATTTATGGTCGTTCAGAACTGGCGCCATTATTACAGCTGTCCTTCCAAATTTCTCTACAACGCATCACTCTATAGCAGCTCAAGGATCTATATGGTTGACTTACCAGCACTCTGGGGCTCTAAAGGGTGTCTGACTCAAGCCTGATACGTTACTACTCTTGTAAACAGGGAGGGTAATATTTAATTTAATGAAAAATTTAAAATACATGCTGGCCATCTCTTGTGGAGTGCCCGAGTAGCAAAGAGCATTCGGAACCACTGCAAGCAATCAGCTTTTCCCATTCTTAAAACCCAATCCCCAAACTCCTGAGCGTGATCCATTCAGCCCATTGCTACCTGCTACACTGAATATTTCATCAGAAATGACAAGGGGTGGGTTTTTTTTTTCCTCCCTTCTCCCTCCCTCCCAAGCCCACTTTCATATTTGCTCGCTTGACAACTTGTCACTGTCACATCACTGCCACGCTGGCTGTCCTTGAAACCTGACCTCTGCCGCTCTGTGTGCCCAGTGGTCGTGCCGTCCCTGTCTCACTCCAACCATTTCTGACAGGAGACATGCTGATCTCAACAGCAAGCCCTGGCACCTGAGACACACTGGGATTACACAGGTAAATCAGGGTATTCCATGTTGTCTCCCAGCTAACAACAGAGGGAAAAACATGACATCTTGAACAACACATCTTACATTCGCATATTCAAAAGATTCATCATGCTTTTACAAGCAGATGGGCAAGATTGTTTCCCTTTGCTCCAAGAGGGCAAAACATACATGTAAAATAAAAGAAAATAAAGTTTAAAAAAAAGGGGGGAGGGAAGATATTACAGACACTATTTTGGTTTTAATTTAAACAGAATTAAAGGGTAGGTTATTGAGGAAGATGGTAGACAAAACAATGAATTAAAATAAGGAAGCTGAACAAAAAGTCTTGTTCACTGATCTAAAACAGCTTCAATTACAACTTTTATTAGAAGCACCTCAGTTTATTTACCTTTCATGTGAATTATATATGCCTAATAAGCTGTGTGATTTCCTTCCATAGTGGCATGATCGACTTAAAAGTAGGTATCTCTGTAAAGAAAAGTAAGGTTTCCTCTTAAAATGGCATGTTTTTAACTTTTCTTGAAACGTCTGTGTAGAGAAGAAGGTGAAGTATTTTGACTGAAATAAATGCTTTCATGGAAAACAGTGAGCCCTGGAGATTATGCCGATTCTTGAAGAACTTCATACTGTTTTAAGCAGGTGACAGTAATGTCATCGCCTGAGCTTTTTGCTTTCCACACTTGCACAACAACCAAAAAAAAAAAAATACAGCAAAAAAAGGTAAGTTTTACACTGGACAGAACAGCTCAGAGCCACCCATGCAGATAGCACCTCAGCAGAGGCTACAATTAACTTACACCAGGGTCAGCCCACTCCTGTTACCACATGGCCTCTCACTAAGACGGAACCACAGCGAACACCTTGCCTCAAATGAGGAACATTCTGCATCTGCTATATTCCCCTTGCAAGGACTATAAACATCTTACACTACCTACATCACAACCATACTGGACCAGGTAATTTGGATATTCCTGTACATCAGCACTGTTAATTATCCCACAGGATATCACATACAGCAAAGGAAACAATAAGAGTAAATTTAAGAGAAAGAAGATGCCCATGAGAATAGTACTCGAACACATTTTCTGTGCATTTACAGTTTTCTATCTCTCAGTTATCTTTTGTCATTAGTAAAGAGCTTTGGAAAGCCCCTGAATTCCTTCCTAAAACTATTCATGCCCTAAGAATCTGACATTACGCTTGGTGATACTTCAAAGGCTAATAGTAATTATTTGACCACATTTTAGTTTCAATATTCTTAAAACATTTAATTCCAAAACATACTAACACAGGCACATTTTTTTCCAAACCTCTGCTATATTAGAGATCAATGTCAGAACCACAGACTTTATATTTGCAAAGGAATTTTAATGAACACAGGCTACACAGCATTTCTTCTCTATGTCTCACACTAACATTAGTATGTAATCATAAATTTGAGAGCCTAATCAAATTATAGCATCCAACATTATCTCCTTTGGAAGCTGTACACATTCAAGAGAGAACAAACCCTGTAGGCACTGTTCACTGAAGAAAGAAAGGGAGGAGGATCACAAAAACCATTAATCTGGTTGTTTTACCTGTGCATGCTTCAGGCTAAGGAAAGTGAAACAATCCAGCTTTTCACTTGTAACAGCTCAACTATGCAAATACATCCCATTTTGTGAGTGTTACCTGGTTTAGGTGGGCACTTACCTACAGCTACCACCAAACCAATTTCAAAACCAGAGTAAAGCACTCCTAGTCAGATGTAGGAAATATTTTTCAGTTCGGAAAGCTCATGCAATCCTCAAGTGATCTTAGGACAGTCCCACTGTTTGCTGTCCTGCTGCTCTACAGGAGGCAGCACTTGGGCAGGTGGTTTCTGAGTTCAAGAGAAATTTAATCATTAATGTTTGAGGTTATGAAACAGAAGATGATGATACAAGAGTGGCATTTGCTTGTTTTTCCTTTTGAGCAAAGCCTCCTCTATTAAAGGAGGGGATTCGAGCAAAAGAAACCCAGAGGAAATACATTGAAGTAGGAAAAATGCTATTAGCATATTTTACAATGCTCTCAGAGAACATGCTGTTAGGAGAGAAGTGATAGGCTTCCTGAGCTACAAAGAGCTCATAGCAAGTGAGAACAATCTAAAAAGGGTGTGTGGATACTTGTGCTCAGAGAAGCCTTTTGAAAATAGACACCTGCAGCAATCTGGTCCAATAGAAAACTGGAAAAAAAGTAAAAAGAAAAACACACTACAAAAGCCCATCAAAACAAACTATGAAAAGCTGTATTCTTTCCAAGTGTAACTATCTGTCCAACGATCAGGCTCACTTGAACAATCCTTCTCTGACTGCATCTACAGAGTGTGAATCAGTAGGAGATCTCAGAGTAACAGAATTACTGCAGAAGTTAACCCCTTCCTGAAAACCCCAAGGTGCAGCTGAATTATCCAACTTCTCAGTGACGCTTAAGACAGTCATGCTTGGAAACATATGTAAGCAAGTGGCAGAAATGATAACACTTTTCTTTAAGAGAAATTTATGGCATTTGTCACTTGTGTTCTCCAGGCCCATCTGTCTGTCAGTGTGCTCGCTGAGCACAGGCAGCTGAGTGCTGTCTTCACAGGGGATCGTGTTGTGCAGATTTAGGAAAACATACGTGCACTTTTGAAGTTCTTATGCTTGTATCAACTCAAGTAGAATTTGGAGCCACTCAGTTCCTGTGCCACTCTGTTATGTGGATAAGGATGCAAATTCTTGGCTGCTTTGTCCAGCAAAAAGAGTGTGTTTATTACCATTTGAATTTGCAAATTACAGAAGTCATGCAAAATGTTGCATAAATAAAAACTATGGAGGCTAAAGGCACTAAAAAAAAAGAAAAAGAAAAATCAGTCCTTCAGATCCTGAAAACATATTGTTTAAAACGTTAAAATCCTAAAAGTCACAGACAAAAAACTCAAGTATATCTTATGACTCAAAATACGATAATGAAAAGGATATGGCTAAAAATCAAAATCCTCCAAATAGCACAGGTCCTGCCAAAGCAGCTGTGGTGGATTTTATTCAGCAGTGACAGGAAGACAAGTCAAAAAAAACCCCACAATACACACAAAAAAACCCCCCACAATACACACAAAAAAAAAACAACCACCAAAACTGAAAAATCAACGAACTGACCAAAAAAACCCCCAAAACAAACAAGTATCAAGCTAATCTTTACCATTATCCATGAAAGAAGTGTTATTTATTAGAGCTAAAAATCCAAAGTAGTATCATTAGGCTTCATAGCTTCAGATCCTTCTTCTGCTTCAGGAATATGCATCAACATTAGATTTAAAAGTAAAGGGAGTCTGGATTTTTCAAAAAGATAGAATTCAAAATACAGAAAAAAAGCACTGGAGAACTTTTAGCAGATGTGTTTTGAAAGGTGATTACAAGATGCTCAACAGGACTCCTGAATATCTCAGGGACTTGGGTTGCAGCATGTTCTGGTCTGTGTTTCTCTGTTTCCATAACAAACTTACATTTCTTCAGCTTTAATTAACAGTTAACATATTGAGTGCTCATTCCAGATCATACCTTTTCCATACCTTTACAAATGTTCATGTCTTTTACAGCAGATCATAAAGTTCAAGGGCATAAGGAGATGTACTGTAATTCAGCCATATGATTCATATGAATTCTGCTTTGCTTAACATACTCAGGAAGCCCTCCCTTCCCCAAGAGAAAAAGACTTCAATTCATAAAGTACTAATGGGTTCATTATGCTCAGGGACTGAGCTACCCTGAGGAGTGGAGAATGGCAGGGCTGGATCTGGATAAAAACAGTCACAGGTCTGAAAGCCCAGCTCAGAAATACTGTGATGTCACAGCAACTCCTTCCATTTGAAAAATATCATATTTGTATAGTTCTCACATTCCTCAATCAAATGTGCACCATAGGGGCACTACCACATCAGCCTGCATGCAGGAAACCTTAAAACAAATTCTAATGGATCTGAAGTAGGTTTTGACAACTCCTGCTCCAGAGGTCCCCATAGGAGCAGACTGCCCAGGCAAGTCTGAACAGTCACATTAAAGCAGAATGAATCTGAGCTCCTCACCTTCGTTTGGTGGTGCTGCAGCTGCAAAGTCCAAACCCTATTGCAGAGAAGAGCCAAGTTAAACAATTTGGGTAGTGCTGGTTACCCAGACCCTTACTGTTCTACAATTTCTGTGCAGAAATTGCATACTTGGTTTATAAATTACAGTTCCCCACTTCCAAACCTATGCAAACGTGTGTTTGTGTAAAGATCACACCCTCCCAAAATGCTGGCCATGGGTTTTGCAGGACAGGTAATTTTAGGCTGTAGTTTCTAACGCAGTGGTAAAGAGGCAATGCAGGTACCATCCACCCTATTGCTCTTGGCAATGATGTGTCTAGTGGTCCCCTCCCAGCATCTGCTTTTCTCTTCAAATTTCTCCCATTCTCTGGGGAAAGAGGGAAAGTGTTTGGTGTTCAAACACCTTTCTCTGATCTTACAGTTTTTTATTCTCACTGTGGCCATTTGTACAAGTGTGCAGATTGCACGTGCTTAGCCTACAGGTGGAAGCTAGAGACCTCATTATGATACCCAAAACAGAGATCCATGGGACACAACCTCAGAAGCCTTGTCTGCCAGCACAAAGGGAATAAACCAGTGTGGAAGGTCACAGGGACCTGCCCTGGACAATCGTTCATGCACTGTGGCCGCGTCTTTGGGGCTGGCTATAACTATTTTGAGAAGGGGAAAAGATTCTCAACAGTGTTGCTGCTTTAAACGAGAACCAGACCCCTGTTGGACACAACCCAAAGCACACCTCAGTCAATGGAAAGGACTGCACAGAAACTGAAACCAATCACAGCTCAGCAAAATCTGTTTGCAAAAAGTTGGAAAAGTATTTCTGCAAAGCAGAATTTGTACTTATAGACCAACTCCTTTCATCAGTCTCAAGCATAGTGATGACAGAAGGATATTGTTTACCACCAGAAATTACAGAAGCACTCACGTTTAAGGTCAACATTACAAAACATTACAAACATTATTAACATTACAAAAGTGTATTTTAACTGATTTATCCTCTTGAAGTCAAAAGTTATTCCATACATTTAGTGATTGAGAAGAAAAAAATTTAATTTTAGATTGTTATCTCTATATAAGTTTTTACAATGCGTAAAATACAAAGAAATCACCAAAATTTATGCAGCAATTTATTTCTTGCACTTTTTGCCCATAAGTGAATTATTATTTTTAATAGATGAACAATCGTGATAGGTTTTTAATAATACTAAATTTAATTTGTCTATTTTTACTCAACTCATTATTGCAACCTATTAAAAAAAAAAACCATGCCAAAGTCTGCATGTAAATGACTGCATTAAAAGCATATATGTATGATGCAACTCTGAATACTCAAATGCTGAACTAAAACATGTACATATGCCTGTATGCTCATTTTCACCATGACACACCAAATGTAAAATTAACTGGAAGATACATCTGCACTGACTTCAATCTATTTCATTTTATGTTGATCAGCAGCTAAGAATATTTCACTACAGAGATTTATCACATTAATTAACTCTGAAATTACTCATAGTAATTAAGTATATTGTTCTTAAACTCTTTAGAGATTATTGAAATACTTTTGCTACTACTTAAAGAAAACAAGTACCAAGGGAAAGCATTTTCCGGAAGAAAAGCTTATCTATTAACCATCTTTTAATTCTTCTAAGCTCTCCTACCCTTCCACTTGCCCTGGATAGACAGAATAGAAGCCTAACATGAATAAAAACACAATTTCAAAACCTTCCCACATTTTGAACTGTCCTGTTATCACCGTGATCTTGGAACAATCCTTGTTTATACATGCAGCAATCCCAAATGCTGTGCCAAGTACTTGTCTAACTCAGCTCCCCACATCACAAGCCCTGCAAGTATATGGGATTCCTACAAAGGTGTGTCAAGGATTCTGGAGGACCTCAGGACCGTGTGGTCCCCCAGGATAAACCTCACAAAAGCATGGTTTTAATATCATTTGCATGGTTTATTATCAAACACAAGAGGGAAGCCTGAATGAATTTATTATCAAACACAAGAGGGAAGTCCGAGGGAACCAAGAAAACCTTTTAGAAACTGTAAAATCCACCAGCCCTGGCTATCAGTACGGAGCGTGCCCCCCTTGCTGCTTTGTATTTTTTTTTAAGCAAACAGCATGGCTTAAATTTCTCAGGCTTGACATCCCATTGGGCTGGTGCGTCGTGTCCCTTTTTGTCAGGCTGTCACGTCACAGAGTGTAATGTGGCATTTCTGTGTAACGGACTGAGACACGTCATGCCAATGACATGTCAAGCTTGTGAATTTCAAAAAGACACAGTTCAATGAAAAACATGGGTTTCTAACTGCCCTGGAGGTTTTAAACCTTAAGAAAAATAAAAAAAGGCTTTTCTTCTCCAGTGATTTTGCCACTGAAAAGCACATGTTTTTTGGTGTTACCCATGTGTAGAAGCAGGTAGCAGGGATCTGAATATTTTGGACATCTTTATTAACTGAAACTTAAATTGTTGATTCAATTCAATAATTAGGAAAGATCCAGAGCACCTGTGCATTCCCTGAGCTGATACTGTTGTTTATTCCCACCAGAATACACACGCAGTGATAAAACTTTTGCATTTAAGGCAATCTAAGTGTAAACATTCCATTTCCACGACTCCCAACTCCACGATCCACCCCCAATACTTCTAATGGATATGGATGCTCCTGCTGACTCTAATGGCCTTCTTAAACACCAGACCACAGGTGGGACACAGCTTAAGCCTTGCCTATCCTTTATGCTGGTCTTAGGCTGGCAAAACCAAAGCTCAATCAGTCTGCAACACTAAGCACCTGACGAGTTTTTTCAAAGCATGCTTTGTCAACACAGATCTCATGTAGTCTAAACTGCAAAATTAACCACCTAAGGATAATACCTTATTCCAGCCACTAACGCTATTCATTATATGCTCAAGGAAAACAGAGCCTTCATACTACGCCCTAAAATGCTTTTAATAGTTATTTTTGGACCTGGTTTGTAGGAAGAAGCAAATTAAGACCTTAATATAGAAATTACCATACCCGTAGCTCACTAAATCGAACAAGTGAATGGTGGCATTTTTAAACAGTGTTTTTGCTGATTTCAAGGCAGTAATTCTTTTTCAGATGGACAGCTCTCAGGTCACACAAGACACCTCTGAAAACTGAATGAAGAACTGGGGAGCCACTACTGCTACTTGTGAAAAAACAGGGAAAATGCTCCTTGGCAGATACCCATCTTCAGCACATAGATTTGGTGGGCACTGAGGTCCCATCATGAGGAAGTCAATACCATTCTTTGGCAGAAGAGCACAAAAGAGAACAGACCAAAGCTAAATATGCGAGAGCAGATGCATCACCTGTAATCACCACCAGTACTGCAGGTCCCCTCCCCAGCCAGCACAACCTCTGCTGTTTGCACACATGCAAATTGCTTGCAATAAGAACAGGCAAATTTAGACACAATTTTCATCAATATAACATTTTTCACAGTCTTTAAATGGAAAACATATCCAATTACATGATATAATTAATTAAATTGCATACAACAACAAAACAGGTCCTAAAGGAAATATATATATTTCCTTAAAGGAAAGACACAATGATCCCAGATTTTGGAAGGGATTTTTTACTAAATATTTTTTTTAATAATAGGCCTACTTGAAAACACACTAACAGACAGTAAAAATAAAATTAAATTGTTCATTATAAAACAGCTTTACATGATAAAATAATTTTTTGTTAATAACAAAAACTATTTAGAGGCTTATAATTTTTTTTCTTAAAAATGCCATGCCAGTTATTGAAAGTTTAACCATCCCATCTCCATCTGAGAGGAGGGGATGGCATCCTGCAGCTGGAACTTTGCACCGGTAAATACAACCTGAAATTACCTTCCTTGCACTGTTAATCCTGTTCTGGGAAACACTGAACACTTCCAATAGATTTTTTTTCAGTCCAGAAAATATAGCAATTTTAAATATATATTTTTTAAAAATGCACAGCAACTCAGTCTAAATGTATAACATACTGCTTCAGCACACAGCTGCTAGCAGAGCTGTAAACCACACCAGCAGCAAGCGCTCCATACAATTTCGTGTTTTATAAATAGCTGAAATTTAAAGAAAATAAAGAAATAGGATACCTAAATTCACATTAGCATCTATCATTACACAACTAGGTCTGCTTTTAACTGCTGTTCCTGAACTGTTCTCCCAGATATTATCCCTCTTCTCCAGCCCAAGCATCCTTCAAGGCTGCAGACAGCCCCTAGCCTGGCATGACTAGCCAAGAAGGCAGAGCTGGCCATGAATCACAAACAGAAGACTGTGCATTATTCTGCTCCTTTCCCTAACGTAAAACCCACACACAGGTCTGCATTTATACATGATACAGCACCAAACAGGTGTCATGAAATACACAGTTTCTATACATCTGCACAGAAATGTATCTCCTCTGCAGTACAGTGCATTGCAATGGAGGAGAAGATGCCAGAAGCTGTCAGGAAAAACAAGGAATTCCTCTAATGTCTCAGAGATGAGAATGAGATGAGAACGTGTGGCTTTTTTCTTGTGTATTGATACTTTTGGATCTAGCAGGAGCTTTTTTTATTAATAAATACTGAGAAAAAAATTAACACTTATGTGACTATCTTAAGATTTTTTTTTTTCTTGTCATTACAAGAAAAGAGTAAAAATTATTTCTACTAAAGATTAAAAGGATCAACTGTCTTCATAAGATAACTGTGGGTTTGTAAACAGATTGGTGTAGTTGAAGAGCATTGTTTTAGAAAACCCACTAATCTGCTTCTCTGGAATACAAAAAAAATCCCAAAACTAGACACAAACTTTACATCCTCAAAAACTATCAAGCTTCTTTTTCTTTTCAGATAGAAATGGATGTCTAATCTAACAGCTGCCAATTCTCATATTTGCACCCATAATTGTGAGCAACATCTCTCACAGCAGACCTGGACTGGAAACAAAAAACAGAACCATTAATCATAAATAACTCCAATAGATGCAGAACAAGTAACTTTGTTGGATAAAACCTGAAACTACTTGATTTGTTTAATTTTTTTTGTTCCTTACAGTAAGAAAAACCATGTGTATCTGTAGTGAATCTATACTATATATTCCAGTATACTCCAAAATCCAATGCAATTCTTGCATAAAAGTACAAATTCCAAGTTCTGGTTCCACCTATTCTTTTCTAATGTTTATGAGGTCATTTTTAAAGACTCTCAGAATGAGATTTGACCATCAAGTAAACCAAAGCAACCCTATAAAAAAAAAAATCTACATTTTCTCTGGCATTATTTTCTATTCATTCTTAGTTTTAAAACATAATTCCAGTGAGGTATCACTACTACTTCCAATAAACATGCAGCTCTAAAGCTGATCATCCCTGGTCCTCAGCTTACAACTGTGGTTATTGGAGAAGAAATCAGGAGGAGCTCAGTGGCACCTGGCCTGGGATTCTCTCAGTGTGTGGCTCCCCCTTTTCCAAGGAATCCTGAGCAGAAAGGTTTTCCCTCCTCTTCTCGTCTTTCCCCACAGAAGTTTCTTTGCTGGAGCTCCCATTTCCATCAGGACACTCTTCATTTGTTTTTCCAGCTAGGAACCAACTCATCCTCCTTCCCTCCCCTGACCTCTCAGTGAGCCACTGCTGTATTTACTTGTCTATTCCGACTCCAGAGATGTCATTTAAGGCCTCATAAATGTCTTACGCTCCTTCAAAACCCACTTTTATAATATTAGTGCCAATTTTGCTGCAGCTTCTTAAGAGCACAAGGCAAAGCAGTACCCCTGTTTGAACTCTCTGGCCTTGCACAGAGGAAGGGGGGCCTTGATACATGACCACCCCACTTCCCTAAATAACTGAGATTTCAACCTCTGATCAAATGCCACGGGATTTTCAAAGCCATGGACTTGCTTTTACAAGCCTCGGCCCAGCTCAATTCTTAGACTGTGCTTAATAAGATCTGCAGCCTTTCTTTGGTCATAAAGTACCTGATAGTGGCCCTTTCTCTTGGCTTTGAGATGGATGGAGTGAATTTTAGTATGAGAGAAGCACAAATACAAATTTAAAAGAGAAAATCCTCAATCTTTTTCTTACAGTTGAGTAACTATTAACCTTTCTTCCTTTCCTCCCCAAAATGCCAATTTGTATATAAAAACAACTTCCAGGACTTAAGCCTTGGGTGGCACTTTTAAGTCTAAAATCAATTTTTGAGTTATAAACCCTCTGAAAATAGGGGTTTATAATGGAACCACTGACAGACCCTTAACTACAGCGGCACTAGCGGGCACCACTATAATACAGGAATAAAACTAAATTACATCACTTGTCATCATTAAGAAAAATTTTCATCTCAGTTCTTCATTTGAAAAGCACTATAGTTAATGAATGATTACTGAGCCATGACACCTAAATGACTAAAATATAGGAATTATACTGAGGTCAACTCAAGTATTTTTTAAACCATGAAATTAAGGGATCTCTTCGCTTTGGTACAGGATACCAGTCCTGGCTGTTATGCTCCCTTGCAACACTGACTTTGAGCATAAGGGAATGGTATGTATTTCTATATTGGAGATTAAGGTCCCATGCAAATTTAGGAGGTGAACACACCATTGCCCAAGAGTGACCAAGTGGGGGGGTTCTTCTCTGTGTTCATCTGTGTTTTCTTTATGCTCTTCTGTAGCTAACTTGAAAATGAAGAATAGTTTACGGCAATAGAAGGCAGAAACTCCTTCTTTGAAAAAGGATATTTAATTATCCAACTGAAAGTCCAGTAACAAACTTAGCAACTTACATTTAAGTATTCTAAATCCTTTTAGCCAAGACACTTAAACAGAACAGCATTTTAAGGAGAGCTGACAGTACTGGACTGTTGTGCAATGCTCTGACAATGCCTAACTATGTCCCTTATGTAATATGTGATCACGAATTAAGAATGAAAAACCTTACTTTCCATGTGTAAACACAAAGAACAAACTGGGGGAAAGAAACAACAACAACAAAACACCAAAGATGTAAAAATTGCTTGCATATGCATGATTTTCTTAATTTGAAGCCATTTTCCACTTTTAACTGGGAAAGTGGAGATGCTCATGAGAGTCAGAATTATTTCAGTTGCTCTTACAGTACAAAGGAACGAAAAGGAGCAGGTGAAGATCAAAAACAATGGAAAAGGAGGCAATTTCCATCACTTCCATCCCAAAATTCTGACCCTGTGATACCACCTCAGTGCACCTCCTTTGCTCATGTTCTCACTGCACCTGAGCCTGAGCACTGCTGATCATGAAGATTTGTCTAATACTTGAAAAAAATGCCAAAAGTATGGAGAAATTCTGCAGTATCTATAGGATTACAGCTCTAGGCATACGCTGTCCTTCCTGCTCCTTAATCCCAGAACCCATGTTTACCTAATAATTTCATTGAGTTTAGTTCAGGTAAATGAGGATGACTGAGTACAGGTTCACAAAAGCTTCAAGCAATATTTATTATTCTAATCTCAATTCTTCCCCTTTTTTCTTTTTTGGGGGTGTGGGTGAAGGGGACACACAGGACTGGATGGTGTGAAGGGAGGGTGGCACATAAGCAGAAAACAATCTATCCAGGCAATAGTCACTGAACACCAAGAACCACACCTGCATTTATTCTGTTTTTCCTCCATATCAAATTTCAAATACACAGATCTCCAAATGCTACCTTAAGAATATTTTGTTTCCCAATGAAGAAAACACTTGCTAGGTTTTGGAGATGTTGAAAGTGTAAGTAGAAGTGAAGGTTACCAAATTGAAAAGGATGAATGTAGACTGCATGTTAATTGTCACTGAGCTAGTTTGCTCATGTCGGTCACATGGCTAGTGACAGCCATAGATGTTGATGGAGTCTGACCTGTTCTAAAAAGCTGGCATTTTCAAAAAAACAAAACAAAAAAAAGAGATAGAAGCTATCTCTACAGTCTGTGGAAAAAGAAAAGGAGAGAAAGGGGCTTCTGACAGCTCAAGCAAAGGAGGAAAATTAGAAAGGAAAGCTAGTACCACTACCATATGGGCTCATAGCTCATCAGGACAGCTGGCAAGAAACATTGCTCTTCTCTTCTTTACTTCCAGGGCTGTGATACATTTCTTTATATGGCTATCAATAATGCTGAATGATTAATGCTAATGATTTATGTTAATTTCATTATAAGCTTTATTTGTTGCCCAGTGTTGAATTAAGCCTGTCAAATCATCCTTTTCCACGTCGCTAAAGATTCTGAAAATGCAGAGCTAAATATAACATCTGATCATTAATATGTTAATACACCTGTTTCATATATAGACCAGGAAAACAAGAAAATGGCTATTTTAAGATCATTCTGAGAGCAGTGGTTCAGGAATCTTATATCTATTACTGCCAATTACTTTTAGGAGAAATAATGACATTTAATGTTTTCCTCCCACAAATCTTAAAAACAGCACAAATATTATCCTCTGATAACAGATTACATAACACTATAACACCATTCTTTAAGGAGTAAAAAATACAATATGTACCTCAGTGAGCAATCCAGCCCCTGCTGAGACACCCATTTTCCACATGGAGTTACCTCTGGTTGCTCAGAACAAGTAGAAAGAGGACAGTATCTCTGTTAAGACTATCCTTAGAACTACCCAGCTCAGACTGTCTTGTCCCTTTGTGTCCTACATTTTATGGAGCAAAACAGTCAGTCCCTAACTCTTCTTGATTGTTCTCAGGCCATCTTTGTTGTTTATCACCACCTTGCATTAAAAGAAAGGGGAAATGAAGCTGTCATTGATATTCCAGAAATTCTAACCCTATTCCCTCTCTTCTTTCAAATCCAATTCAGTTAAACCCATCTCATTTTAGCCTAACAGAGGTCCAGACACAGACACCACACTCGAGCTGCTAAATGCCACCTGGACACTTGGCTCCTCCCTTGCCCCGTGGGGACCAACCTGCTGCTTCTGTGGACAGGGAGAAATCCTTCCCAGTCCCAGCAGGGACAGCAGCACCCTCTGAGGAACCCCAGGCACAGGAGGACCTGTCACACATGGCAGGGGCAGAGGATCAACTTGTATGACCCCTTCAACAGAGTCAGCAAGCAGTGCCTCGACTGTACCCCCAAGGAAGCTTTAACCAAACACCATCCTTTTCCTCAGGACATCAAGTCAACAGATTCACAAAAGAAGGAAGACAGGAGAGAAACATTGTTTTCCTGCTTGCTTATAAGGCTCTAGAATATCTTTCAAAGTTGAAGCATGTCAGGTATAATTTTTCACTGTATCTTTCCTGCCACATCTATTGCATTACCTTTCACCTGTACAAGGGCTGCAAACCACTTGTAAAATAATAGTTTTAGTCCCTTAACACAGAAGTGAGGATTTGGTTAGGCTTTTTACTTACGAGTTGACTTTAAAATTTACTTATAATTATTAAATTATAATTTTGTTTACAAATGTGTTCATAAATCTCTCCCACAAATAGCTTGAAATCAAACCAGTAACTATAAGTTTCTTTTAATTCAGTTTACAGACCATACTGCCATATGCCTTTCATAAATAGATTTCTTTGGTCCTCTGAGGCCAGAAGAGAAGAATTTGATGACTACAACGACTGCCACCTAGATGGCAAAATGCCCTTTGCATAAGTGCAGGACTTAGCACGTGGAGCTAATGTTACGTGGCATTTGAGAGAAAAGAAAGGATATGTTTTACAAAAATAGTAAAGAACTTTGACCTAAGTACTAGGAATTGAAATCTGAGCTCTTGTCAAGTAGTAGATGTTTACCTCAAGTTTCATTGATTTTTGGGTCTGCTCTTGAAGTTGTCTCCACACCTGCCAACCTCAATACCATAAAATACAAGTTACATATATTGTATTCATAACCCTGACCCTATGTATTCATAGATCATAATTACAAAACTCAAGAAAAATACATGTGAACTTTTAACAGGTTTACCTCTTGAAATCTACTACTTGCAGCTTTAAAACTACAATATATTGGTTTTGTACAAAAAGGGAAATATTCTATTTGTTGCTCCTGCTTTTTATGATGAAACTACAGTTCCACCAGTTGGTCTGGGCTATACAGCTAACAAATGTCAAAACGTATGGACCAAACCATTTATCAAATAATCTACTCTTTGAATAGATAGGCACTATCAGCAATCTGGTATTGATCTGTACAGCCTACTCTATTGTTCATCTGAGCATCCACAATGCCAGCAGGAATTAATGAAAGAAACAAAACGATGCATACCAAACACACAGCACACAACTTTTTCTTTTTTTTCTTTTTCTTCCTTTCAGTTTGGTAAAATCTATGTAGTTATCAGAAATACATTACTATAAACAAAGTATGCAGGCAGGATAGGATATGGGGCGGAAATATCATCTCCCAGGCATTAACTTGTGCAGACTTCCAGTATATTTACTCCTAGATTAGTGTAACCTACTTGCAGTTGAGATCTGGCACGATAAATTCCTTGCAGTGTGTTACACTGGCATTCACTATAGCTGAGACTGAGATGGCACTTTCATTAAAAGCTCCATTTCAGGGCATGTTTAATGTCTTGGACATTTCAAATTGCATCTGGCTGAATCTTGGCATACAGCTTGTCAGTCCAGATGCACAGTTTTTGTTTGTTTTTATACAGGAAACCATATAAATTGGTTGTGACATTCATGAGTTCCATTGTGACTAAAAATATTAAACATTAGCACTTGGGGAACAGGTTTTTTTAAAGGAAAACATACACATTTAGTTACTCCTTTTCCAAACGTACCTACATGCTTGCTCCCACTCTGCCTTCCATAAGCTCTGCAAAAGCCCTCAGGTCCAGCACAATTCTCCTTCAAACTCCTCCAAAATGCTCTTCTAAGAGGATGCTATTTCATGTACTATGTTTTGATTTAGATTGCTAAGACTGGAGATTATCAAGCCATAGCACACAATTTCAGACATCGATGTTCCTGCCATTTTCTCTTCCTTGGCTCCTGTAGGAGGAGCACAGTAGGGGAGATGTGATGGAGAGCAAAGAAGCTGTGACCAGACTTACAGCCAACAATTATCCAGAGTCAATTCCTAGCTGGGACAGCAAAGCACAGCCACCACTTAAACAGAAAAAAGCAACTCTAACAGGAGAAAAAAAACATATCCAGTTCTTTTGTAGAGCTCAGAAATTTAGGTCAGTTTTCCAAATTTCTGCCCTGTGTAATCAAAATTCATCTTTCATCTCCGAGACCAGTGATTCCTATACTGCCCCCTCCCTCTCTTTCCAAGGGTATCCATTAGATTATCGTTGCACTTACTTTGCCACCGAGAAACGTGGGGGAGAAATGTGGAAGAAGGCACAGAGAAGCAGGAGGAAGTCACACAGCAGACATGCCCAGACTCAAAATCACTGCTCTGGACACTGTCAATACAATCGGCAGACGGGCTGATGTTCTTTCCTGAGGTCCCGCTCAACCAAACAAGATTGTAACAGCACTGATCTTGTTGACACCTTTATATTAAAGAATCCATCATGCTGTTCTTGTGTATGAACGTTCTTCACCATGAGCTTCCAAGTTTGACAAGCTCAATTCCACAAAGCACATCTATGTTTGGGAAATAACTAGGTGTCCAGAAGGACTTTCTTATGGACTGGAGGATAATAGCAAGTCTGAGGAATAAAACAAAATATGATATTGCTATTGACAGGGTCACGGCTAACACAGTGTTTTCTGAGGATCATGCATTTCTGAAAGGTTTCCTGTTAATTAACTACAGGATACTCATGAGTTGCAGGTTTTGCCCAAGTTCTGTTTAAGATTTTACTAATTTTCAGTGATTAGCATTAAGTTTAAGTATGTCAGCATTTCCATTATAAACCACATTCTCAGGGGTTTATTAAATTATTGGAAAAAAAATTATTCTGAGGTAAAACTCAATACTTAGGGGTAAATTTTCAAAGTGCAGCATGCAGTTTTAGCTCCTGATCTCCGAACAAAGTCAATAAGAAGCTGCAGAGCTGCACCCCTAGTCAATGCTTTGAAATTTTACTTCAAAGTCTCACCCCAGGAAGAAATTCTGTCACACACACACAAAAATCAATTTGACCTCTTTAAATCTGAAGAATGCCTACTATTCATGTACCCTAACTGCTCTTCATAAAAATTTTCAGTTTCCTAAATCTGCCCAGTCAAACATAAGCAACGGCTTTTGGGAAAGGGAGGAAGGATTAGAGAGGTTAGAAACACTGTAAGGGCAAAAAAGTTATTGTCACTTTAACCAGAAGACCAAGCAGAGTAGATACACACTGCCATGTTTCCTGCAAATTCTACACACACAAAAAAAAAGGAAAAAAAAAAAAAAGCATTTGTTCACACATCAGCCTGACTATACTCACATGAACTTATTACATGCAACATCAATAATCAAGAAAGATGATCCTTTTCTATTGCCAAGAAAATGACTGGGAAAACTACTCTAACCCAATAAAATGGTAGACAGCTTACACTGAAAGACTTGAAGGGGAATATGTTGAATATAAAGATGGCTGGTGTTGTAGCATTGAAGAAAACCATAATTTTTCATTGATGTAAGGCAGAAGAGCTGGAAAGAACACAAATACAACAGTAGATCCATTAAGCACCTGACAAGAAACAGTGTTCATATCGACTTCCTAAACTGTTTTTGATTCTTCAGAACCAACACACAGAACAATCCTTACATTATGTTGCCAAGGAAATCCTAGAATACATTTATTTCATAACATAGCTTTCTTCCATTATCATAATAGAGCCATCATCGTTGTTGCAAACACTGTATGGCCTCAAACACCTAAATACAGCCTTTAAATTAGACATTTTTTAAGAGGAGGACATTTTAAGCCTCCCTTGGGAATTGTGTTGCCTGGCAAACTCTCAGCAGGAACCATCTATTACTGCAAAGCCTTGCTTACATGTGAGGGAGGAGGAAATTATCCCAACTAACAAAGGGGACATATTTGAAACCATGACCAGAGAATGAAGGTACTTCAGGGCCGTTAAAGTTACAGAGAACCTTGGGTGAGATTTAAGCTGAGCTGATGAGTTTTAGGGAGCTTCTATGTTGCATTCTCTGTTGGATCATCCGTGCTTACTAAGTCCATCCATACAGTGGTTACCTGGCTAAAATATCACAGAGTGCTACCCTGCCATTTACCCACTCATCTATTAGAAAGAACTCAGAAGGACTAACCAGGAGTTAAAGCTATTTGATATCCATTTAATTTAAAGTATCATTCATTTCGTGATTGTTTGTTTACATATGGAATGAAGCAAAGAAGCACAGACACACCTTTCTTTTGCACATCTCTTTGTATCAAAAAAGCTTTCAGACAATTAAATAAAATTATGTGGTGGATTAAAATGGGGGACTTCCATTGATCAGTGTTACATCTTTTCATGGTTTTTTGTTTTCCTCTTGGCTACATTTTCAGATTCATAATATCTGACAATCAATTTTCCTCTGAATAAGCAATAAAAATTTTACTTTTAATTCCACATAAGCACTATTTGTACCAATATGCTGTTTGCACTGAATCTGCATAACCAATATTACAATATCTCTTAGTGTAATTTGCACAAGTAATTAAATGTGAAAAGTGTGCCATGGCAAATTACATTATTGCATGCAGTTCACAATTAAGTCTATTAATGCTAACTGGACAGCAGTCCAGCATCTCAACACTTCCTAGGAAAAACGCTACATTAGTTACCAGCATCAGTCATAATGGTCTCTTGAAAAAAGCAGGATTATCAAACAACGAGAAATAGGCTTTATTTTGTTAAGAGTTTAATATTATTTTAGAATTTTTTTGAAGTTGTTTTCCTTACTATCAACATTATCTCCATCCCAAGGGATGGTAGTTTGATACACAGACATAGATTCTTCTGCAACTTTATAGCCTAATTAAATTAAAAGATCTTTTCATTTGTGACTGAATAGGTTTTATATCACCTCTCACCAGTCACTTCCTAGTAACTCAGCTGTACACTCTGGAGCAGAACCTTCTCCAGCATTTGAAGCCAACAGGAGCAGAGACCCTCACAGACTACTGAGCTGTAATGCACAGTACCAAATCAAGATAATGCTGTCTCATTTGCCATTAACATAAACATGCCCAAAAGCAGCATGTAAAAATTACACACCCACTCCCTCAGTGTCCATACACAGCACCTATCCAGGAAAACACCAGTATCATTGCTTCAAAAATAGCACCAGTGGCATAGGACAGATATTTCAAACTTAGTGGATATATTTTTTGATAAATATGAATTGTTGTGACAATATCTGAAGCACAACTCTGATTTGTACAACTAGCCAGCACCACCATAAATATATATATGTATGTCTGATGTTAATTTGACAGCCTGGGGTAAGGACAGAGACGGCAGGGTGTGGCTCAGTGTGTACTGAAGTAGGCTTGGCAGTGCATTGTAGGAAAATACAAACACCACTGATATTATACATTCAGTCTTAGGAAGGGAATTCCAACATCAATGCTAAAGTAGAGCTGAGAGAGCGAGCAGCTGCTCTGGACAGCCCTTAGCTGGGGAAAGCACACACTCCGAGCTCAGATCACATCTCCCTGTGCTTGTGTGGTACCAAGAGCAGCAACGGGAGCAGCACAGTGTACTAGGTCATTCACGTTTTAACAAGTGCAGCGTTCAGAGCTGTGACAAAAAAAAACAAACAAACCCAAAGAAAACAAGAGAGGCAGAAGAGAAAACTCTCCGAGAAGTTCTGAATTTAAAAGGCACCTTGGATGAAGGATGTGTACAAGTTTATCTAGTCCTGTGAGAGCTCCACCACAGATTCAGTCTTTGCCAGGCCCCTGTATTTTAGAGCTGCAGCTGCACATCTTCCCCTTGCACTTTACCGTTGTGGTGAAAACTTACTTCTCATAATTGCCTCCCGGTAACACCAATCCTCAGTGTGGTGATACACTGACAGCCTCTGTAGTAGGCTTCTTTTTTCTTGGGCCAGAGCCACTATTTCTGGAACTTCTAGACACAAAACCATGACGCCTGAATAAAGGAAGGCTTTGGACACACTATATCCTCTACTCATTAAGATTTAAGAAACAAAGGAACACAAGCAATATGTGAAGCAGAAATATTTCGTTAATGGTGTTTTAGGTAGTGTACTTCTACAGCCTTCTATACATGATACAAAGGATGCAGTCACCTGCAAATGGAAGTTTCTGCTGCTTGCCAAGTCCTTAGCCTGCAGAAAGAGCAGCAGAAATGGAAAAGAACCACATACAGGGCAGAGGAGCAGGGGCTAAGAAAGGGAAAAAGAAGAGCACATAAATAATAGGGCCACTAACTCTCAAGAGGGTATCAGACATATCCTGTTGAAGGCAAAGAAAGCTTCACTGAGGTTTTCCAAATCATTGACAAGGTAGTTCTCATTTTCTCATTATCTACCTTCCCCAAATGAGGGTGGAGGGCGGGATATAGCAGAATTTATACTCAGTGTTTTTCAGCTATGGCCTAAGAACAGACCAGGAGATAATATCAGACAACAAACAGTATCTCTAAGTGGGATTTCACAAAATGCAACCTCACCTCAAATGTGTGGAAGAACTTCCTCTTTCAGAAACAAAGGGCCCTGTATGTCACAGACAACACACTTCCAACTAAACCCCTGCCATGCAATATTTCCCATCTGATCCTTAGAAACCCCTCAAACACTTCTTTCTGCTTGCACTTATCACTGACCACTGTGTCCCCACAAAAAAAACTAACCAATATATGGAGAAGACTGACCCCAATTTCATTATCACTTTGGCAACCTTTTCAGTCTTTATTTTAATCATCTTCAACAATCTGGTAGTGAGCCAATTCTGAAACTAAGGAAATCAACAAGCAATATAGGAAATATTTTTAAAATGTTATGAGGATCTGTTTTGGAACAGTAGATGATCAACTTATGAATGTCAGCAAATAATAGCCTCGTTAATTTTCTCATAATGAAAGATTAAAGAAAACACACTACCACAGTGAGAGAGCATTCTTAGGTTACATAACCAAAAGGCTAAAGGAGCAAGCACCAAAATTTCTTCTAAGAAAAATTAATGAAGTATTTTACTTGCAGGCTCCTGGGTTGACCCAACTGTCAGGAGAGGGCAGTATATTCTGAGTTTTGACTCAGCATTACTCATCTCCACTGTACAAGGAACTCACACAAAGCAAAATGTGCAGGATGTAAATACAAAACAAACATTTTACAAATGCAGAAATTACGTGGAGGCACGTTGAAAGGTCTGTGGGGGTTGTGAATGTTCTACACTTCTCAGGGCCTGGTATGTTGAAAGGTAGCCCTTTCCTTTAATTCATGTCACCACCCACCCTTTATTTTCATTGGGCATTTAATAATGTCTTGCATATACAATTTAACTAAATGTGGCCTTAGTTCTGATATAAATGCCACACTATTAACAGCTCTTTATGGTTTGACTGGACAAATCCTGTCCCACTGATTAAAAGTTGCCTGGATTACACAGGTTTGTCGTAGTGAAACCAATCTAAGTCCAGGCTATAACAGCTTCTCTCACTCTGTTTCAATTCCCAGTGCTTGATCCTTCCTCATCAGCCTCATAAAGGTTCTCCTCCTTCTAATCAAACCCCTGAAGGCACTTCAGCAGCTAACCTGGGTGATTACAGGCAGTGCTGGGGTAATTTTCTAAATTGGAAATGCTTTTTCTTAGTCATCAGTTTCAATTGTGTAAAGTTGCCCAACTGTAATGGAAGTTGCATGCAGAAATATTGTTGAAAATTTAATTTGCATGCAAATCTGCCCACTTGCCGTCCTTTATTGCGGAGTGTTAATGTAGTCACACAGTGCTGCACTCATGGATTACCAGAATTTTCAGCCAGGCACTGCGACTGCAACCACTTCAATGTACCATCCTGCATTGCCCCCACAAACATTCCTGTTCAGGGCCTCCACTTACAGACATTCTCGCACATAGGTATATGCCAAAATCCACATTATTGAGTATATGCTCTTTTAGTACACCTCACACTAACTACAGAATTCCTTTAAACCATTGCAGTTGTATATGCGCCAAAACTAAAATACATTTTTATATATTAACATTATAATACACGTACCTTTTGACTTCTTTGGCCTCCCTTCCCTTTACTTCTCTCAGTCAAAAAAATGTCCAGCTAAACTTTTCAGTGACATTAATCTTGAGCATTTACACCTATCTGTTACCAGGAGTCTTTGCTCTGCCTCCTCTCACTCCTCCTTCATTCCCACAGACATGCACTCTCAAAGAAAGGCAGCTGGCACTTGGTAAAACACTTATTACTTCAGGCTCCATCAGCAGGTGTCTGTCATTATCACCTACCATGTTTCCCCTGTGATTTATTGTATTTAAGCAGTTGTAGCTGTAGGTAATTAAAGAGTACCACTCTGATGTGACTAATAATCACCACACAATGTGTTACACCTGAAAAGTCTCTTTGCTCCTCACTCCTAATGCTTTACTCAACACAAACAGCTGACTTGCTGCTTCTTTTTATCCCAGATTCTACACTTGAACATTCTGGATCTAACTAGTTTCATTCTTATTTGTAATGTAGCACCTGTAAACAGTTCTGCTACATGCTAAGAAAAATAATAAAAAAATGTACAAGTGCTTATTAATGAGTAAAGAGAATTCTCAGCTTGAGACAACTTTATGTTTGGTTTTGGAAAGCGTTTTTCTTCCATTTTTACTAATGCAAATGTCCAGAAGTGCATTCTAAAATCAGGTATCCTGGGAGGAAGTGCAAACTCATCTCCTTTCAGTCTAATGAGTGAGTGCTCAAACCCACTGCGACTTCCCCCTGGACCTTCTGTAGGATATAGGCATGTACTCTTTATGGACAACAAGGGATACTGTTTTCTTTACAGGGAAAATTACCCCACCACAGAGAACAAGAAGTGCATGGCAAAATGAAGGATAAATCCAGATACACAATTCAGGAAGAACAGACCCTTAGACCTAATATCTATTAGCTTCGTGGAAAGGAAAACACTTGTTTTAGTGAACTAATGACTATATTGTAACATTTCATACCTATTTTGAAAGCTGAAAAGCAAGAAGGGAAACGGGATCACTGCTAACAAAATCCATGCACCAATTCTCCAGCTGTACAGCAGAAAAGTGTTTATATGGTTCATTAGCTATTGTTACAAAAAAAGGGCATTTTTAGTATTTCAATTACATACAAGAGAAACCTTTTCAGAAGCCATTTGAACATTCCAGATTTTCTTGGAATTACAAAGATATAACAACACACGCTCAAATGTGTTTTGGGTTGTTGGGATTTTTCTTTTATGTTTACCAAGAAAATTTACAGGCTCGTTCATTAAATCACAGGATACAAGACACTGGAAATGGAATAGGGCACTAAAGGTCAAGTATTATTTTTATACATAACTCAAGCACTGTCCCTGGAGTAGGTCTGAATGATATGTGAAACAGTCCAGTAATGAGTGTTATCACTTAATTTGGCATTCTTATTTGAAATTCCCTTCAAAGCCTTCTCTGCATGTTGAAATAGCCCAAAATGTCTTTGAAACATTCTATTACTACTATAATAAGCAATTTCAGAGCAGAAGAAAATTGTGCTTTTCCTTCTGATAAGTTTGCACTAATTGAGATACTGAAATAAATTTTGGAGCACTAGAAAAGAGAAAAATCAGTAAATATTTCAGCTTCCACAAAGAGATGCAAGGCGAGACATTTCAATTTCACAACTCCAACTTACACCTAATAGGATTTGTGAGTTTTTAAAAAAAATACTCCAAGTCTGCTTTTTTCCAGAACTTATTTAATTGAATGCACACACTGAGGAAAAACCCTAAAAAGAAATTAAAGACTACAACTGTCACTGTTTTTCTGCTTCTCATTTCATGACAAAATTCCACTGATAGAAAGAAAATTATATTTACTGTTCTGACATACCTGGCCTTCGACTACATTTAGAACAGAATTTGGCTGCAGAACTGATCAAAGACTAGCACAATGGTGTCTCAGGGTCTTGTAACATTATTCATTTTTAAAGTACTTGTTCAAAACAACAACATATATCCCCAGTGCATCATTATGTCATGCATTAAGTTCATTTACTCCGAGGAGCTGCTCCACATCTTCCCTGCTTTCAGGCAGAGGTCACTCCTATCAAAGAAGCCAAGAGAGTAGAGTTTACAAACCTTCAGTGCACCAAGGCACAAAGAAAGGAACACGAACATGTAGATTCCCTTCAACTTCTTTGAACACAGCAAGAAATATAGCTATAGGCACTAAGCTTAAAACAATTGATAAATTATTAGGAGAGAGAAGAAAAATTGCCTTTCGCTGCACTTTTCCTGACCCTAATTTTTAGATCTTTGCACTTCCACTCAGTGTCCTGCCTGGCTCTGAGCCCAGAGTTATCCCAACTCCAGCAAAGCCAACTTCCCAAACTGCCCACCTGGAGCCAGTCCTGCTTCACACCAGGTGAGCTGGCCATAATAAGATCTGAATTATTTACAGGTGAAATTTCTCAGCCAGCCCAAGTCCAGGTTTTAGTTGTGATGTACAGTCTAAGTGGTTTCTACTAGATTTTTGTTGTTGATTTCTCTCCCAAACCCCTTCTAAGGAAAAAAATTAGCATTGCACTGTTCTCCCTCCTTAGTGAGTCTTTACTTTTACTGCTGCCACAGTTATTTATTCTCAAAGGCCATGATTGACCTACCACCAGCTTGATCACAAAACATCAAAAGGAACAAAATCAGAAATTGAAAATGTTTTGTGAACGTCTACTTAAAAGGATTTAAAAAAATTCTCTTCAGTGAATCACAATGTAGAATTTGTCTTATTTAAACATCTTTCTGATGTAACACTAATCTACATACAAGCACATAAAACAGAATACACATGCATTAGATACAGTTCCAGCATACCTCTACATTAAAAAAGGAAGAAAAAAAAAATAGCTGCTCAGTCTTTTCCCCCATCTAGAATAAAATTCCCATGTCTTCCTTTCTTCCAGAGCAGAGTTCTTGAGATGTATCTGCTGTTATAAGCCAGCAGTAATTGCCAAGCACCTCCAATCTAGGGTTCAAGCAGCTCCCCATCCCTCCTCACTCAGGGTGTTACCATGAGCCAGCCTCTTCCATTTCCTTCCTGTACATTTTATCTATGCTTTTATCTTTTCCCCCCTTTATTTTGCTTTATCTATTTTCGACAATAGTGACTAGCCCAGTATAACAGCATTATATAAGCTTTTTACAGTGCCATGTTTTGCTTTACAGAGTGAGCATAAATGAGGAAACACTAAGTTAAACTCTGACAGCCAATGCTGGATGTATCAGCTTGGCCTATAAATAAGCACTGATCACCTCCATTTTATTGAACTCATTTTCCAGGCAAGCAAAGACCACAAGATTCCTCTGCAAATTTTCCCTTTACACTCTCCAGCAGTGCTGCTTGTGTCAGCTGCGACAGATTTATGGCCTATTCATTCATGGGAACAAAAACCCTGCCAGGGCTGGTCATGGAACACGCAGTAGCAGTTAGTTCAGGAGATAACAGCTGCAATACCTCACTTCCTTATTCAGCACTCCACAGCACACACTACTTGGGAGATAATAAATGCTCCTTGTTTGTATTTCTTGAGTAATATCAGAGGAAAGGGTCCGCATTACAACACTATGAAGTGGCTCTGCAACACAGGGGGATTAATCAGGGCTTTCAGTGTATTTATTCCTTCTCTGCCTTTATGATTTGATAACTGACATTAAAAAATTTGCTCTAGACTGTTTTTATAGACTGTCATTTTCAGGGATAGTCAAATATTTAAATTTTTTGGTTAGTGCCCATTTAATTTAAAAGGTTGTTCTGAATTGTTATGAATTCTGAGGTCTTACAACATATAATGCTTTAATACCACAAGACATTCACTGTCAGAATTTTCCCTCAGACCCAAAGTCAAGAGAGTGCTTTGAACTAGAGATTGTGAAATTACCAGATTCCTTTAACTACTTTAAAAAACCAGTAAAAATCTGCAACAGGTTTGTAAATGTGGTGTCAGAGGGATGTCAGAATAAAACCACCACTGCTCTTTTTGGAGGGGCTGCTCACAGCCATGGTTTGGAGGAGTTGCTCTCACATTTGGGGTACATGCTGACCTTTGAAGTGATGCATTTTTGCCTTACTGCAGACAAACTAAACCTTCAGCCTCTTCTCAGCTGTGTCTGCTGCTCCTCACAGCAACCTCCTCCTTCTCCGAGCTCTCATCACAAGCAGCATACACCGAGGTCAAGACCCCCTTATGTGCAACTAATGCATATTTTCATGGTCCCTTTGAAGGAGATCCTTCAGTGACATGAAAACTGAAATGAACTTTTATCAGTTAGTGATTTTCATCTTTTTACAACTCTATTGCAAAATAGTGTCCAAATAAAGCCCTGAAATGAACCCTTAATTACATTAAAATCAGGTTTTTCTAAGTATTTCTTAGCCTTGAGCATAATACTCAACTCTTGCAGATGCTCAGGAGATCACAACTTCTACTCTCTGAGAGAATTTTCAACCTCAGCCTTCTTTCAGAAGCACAGTGCCCAAAACTAAATACACAGGGGTGTTTCTGTGCTTTACCTGAAGAAAATGCATAGCAAGTGCTTAAACAGACCACAAGCATTTACCATCCTGAATTTCTCACAAGCTTTTAGTGAAGTCATGATCCACCGTCCCAATTTTTATCAAATGTTTGATCAAATGTACTTTTATGCCACAGCAAATAGAGGAGCAGCTTTACTGTAAAGGTGGAAAATATAGGAGTGATCAAAAAACACACTCTAAAATAAACCATTAGTTGGCTTAATAAGAAAATTTGCTTGACTACAAATCTCATCTCCCTCAGCAGAGCCAAATATACACCAATGATACCAGGTACGACCAAAGGCCTGGGCTGGAACCTGCAGCACCTGAGATCCAACTGCAAATACAAGTGCTTAGGAACGAAAGATGCTCCAACCCCAACAGCAACACAGCCCACAAAAACACCTCTGTGTAAACTCTTCAAAGGCCAACACATGGGCTCAGATAGACTTCCAGAATCAACTCTGAATCTCCCTGTTTCAGTCATTTTCAGTGCATGGAACGTATAGAAAATATGACATTTGTTAATGTAACTACAGTCTTTGCTAATCAATCAAATTTTATGGTGTGGCCTCTGGCTCAGCTCATTATACTGGAAAGAAGCTACAGCAGCAGTTTCAAATTTTGCCAGTTTAATAATCCTTGCTAAATTTAAGTGGCACACAGAAAAGAAAAAAAAAAAGGGGGGAAAAAAAGGAACAACAAATCCCAGCTCCAGCTGTCCTGAGGTTTGGTCTCTGTGCTATTCCTACTGGTGTGGAGGAAAGGGAGGGAGAAAAGACTTTCTGCATTGGAAGTGAGGAAAGAATGTCAGAAACTAACATGATTCATCCTTGCACTGTCCTACCCTAGCACTATAAATCTATATATATATACATATTTAATTGTACAACATTTATAAAGAAGCTTTTATGAAGCAGGCCGATTTTAGCTGCTGAAAATTAGCCACCCCCTGCTGTAAAGACTGGATTTTTCCCACTCAACACAGAAATGCATCTTATAATTCTTATAATTGTTCTTTTCTTTCAAATCACCTAATATAACAAATGCTGGAAGACATTATAGTTCATCTGCTAAGCAGCCTCTTTATGAGTTGAGGCTTCAATGCTTTAATGGGGAAATTGCCTGATTTAAGTAAATCATGTCACCTCCACCCAAGTAATCATATTTGTTGCAGACTTCTGCTGACCTCATCTCTACAGCAAAAACATAAACACATTTACATTTTCAGCTTGAGATATTTGGCTCAAATGATTTACAAATAGGTTGTAATGAAAACTAATTTTAGCCTAGTCCAAAGATACTGTTTAAGTTCTCTGTTAATAGTGTTTACAGTACACAATTATTGGTTACTGTCATTTAAACAGAGACAGAAAACAAGCAACTTGTGAGATCATTTCTGTATGGGTGACTACATTTTGAAGATGTTAGTTTCAGGGAAAATAAACCTAAAAAAGCTAGGCAAAAGCTAAATTTATGTAGTTTCCGTAAGAGGTTCCAATAGGGGGTTTGTATATATTCTTTCCCCCTCTGCTTCATGCAAGAAATCCTTTTGGAAGCAACTTCCCACAGCATCATCTGCATCATAACCTTTCCATGTGAAATGTTACAAAATACTAATTATCTGGGCTTGTGAAATTTCAAGGAAGTTTTAAACAAAACCAAAAAAATTTCAATTCTTAAAAAAAAAAATAAAAACAAAACAAACTGAAATAGATTTACATGGATTTAAGTATTAATAGACTGAAATGGTTTGCCTTAAATTTATACTCCCCACATTTAATTTCCAATTTGAGGTACAAAGCTGAGATTTGAGGAAATCAGACATAGAAGCCAAATGAGACTCATAGACCCAGTAGCTTTTTTTTTTTTCCCCACTACGCTGGGAAAACAATATTTGGATCATAATCCAATCTCTCCTTCCTTTTGAAACTATATTTTAGATTTAAAACAAACACTTTCATTTGTTTTTTGCTATTTCACTGAGACATTGGCACACACAATTTTTTCTAAGACCAAAAATAAATCTCTGCTTTAAGAAACTTATAATGCAAAACTTCCACGTTACAGCCTGTAAATTTAAGGTGAAAGGATGATGTATAACCTCCCATTTACTCATATCGATGTTTAAAATGACTTAAATAAGTAACATAGGGTCCTTCAGAAAGGCTTCCTTTATTTAACTCCTTCTTCAGCTAAAAGCATGAAGTCTCATGCGCACTTCTAGGGGATACTGTTTCTTCTTACTAAGAATATTCATTAGAGGAAAAAGGCAAACTAAAAAAGACCAACTAAGCAAACCACAACATTTTGCTTTAGTAGCTTCATCTCTTTTGTGCAGGACTCCCTCAGTTACAATTCCCTTTCATGCACTCACAAAAAGACGGGCTTGTCCTAAGTTGTTACAGAACAATCAGAAGGGAGAGTGTGAAAAGCTTCCATAGGCAGTAAACATAAAGATGATAATAGACTCAACATAAAGGTGATAATTGACCTCAGGGCTCAATTCAGCCTAATATTTTTCCCTGCAGTATTTGCCTTTACAAACGATGTTTAGAAAAGTTCTTAATTAACCATAATGTATCATACTAGATAAAACCCTTTCCTAAGTATTTTGTTATCCTGCACTAAAGAATGATTTCAAAATATTCCTTGGAAACTTGCAGTAACAACCCTAGATCTTGCGACCCACCTGCTTGTCTAATATACTAAACCAGCAGTCCCACATGACTTCTGGCAAAGGGTTCCCACAATTCTAAACAAATATGGAATGAAAACTTTTCCTTTCTCTCTTGATTTATACCTACTCACTTCCAACTGCATTGAATATCCTGTGTTCTAGAACTTACAAGACCAGGGTCTCATTCACCAAGCACCTTGAACAAACATAAGTGAAATGCTTTTTCTATGTTTTTTTTTTTCTTTGTAATTCATGGAAATTTGTATGAATTCCCATTTTCCAGCACCTAGAAATGCAGGACCAACCATAGCTCAAGCAGTTCAAACTGTGCCAGCACTTCCAGATTTACATGAAACAACAAAACAAGCCAATTTCAGTTTTAGATTGTTTGATTAGTTTTCAAGGCAATCAAATTGTTTCTTTTCAGCCTAAGTTTATTTTTTCAAAAAATCAAATCATTTCTTTTACATGCCACTTCTATGTTACACAGTTTGCCTTCCTCTGTATCTATTTTTCTCAGTTTGAAGGACTGATTATTTTATATACTGAGGTCAGAAAGGTGACATTAAATCCATCTTAACACTATACTGCTAATAACTGGGTTTCCCCATGTAAATATTTTCAAGCCGAACCTCTCTCCTAAACTCAGTAAAATCAGTGTCATAAAAAAATCATTAAGGCATGTTTCTTTACATATGCATTAGCCAGCATCCTGTGTTTTTTCTGTTTAGAATTTACAAAATCCCTTTCCTGGATACTTGAAATCTCAGAGGATAGTCTTCAAATTTCTAAGACTGCAACATACAATTTTCTTATTCTTTTCCATATCTTTACATAGAAAGATGACAAATTTTACTTTTCATGATCCACTGTGACACAAGGAAATCTTCCCTAAAACTTGACTTTGCAGAGTTCCAATGACTCAGGCCCCTTAGACCTTCGTTGTAATTGATACCTGTCGTGTACAAATAATGAGGTGTCCTCTGTAACAGCTCTTCAAACAATCATACTCCCTGATACAAACAGTAATGGCTACAGTGTTGTGAGTTGGGTTAAAGAAACTGTAATTGTGTGGCTTTATGGGATGTGAATTGGAAAGCAGGGGAAGATAACTAAGGAGCAGAGAGGGTACCCAATAATTCCGACGTGCAGGGAGGAAGAGTATGAGCTCCAACTGCCAGCTAAAAGTGCCAGAGCCACAAGTCCTTTGTACCTGTACAACAGTTTTGGCTGAATAAAGCCTCTCATTGAAGTGTGAAAGGTTTTGTTTTGAATTTTATAAACTATCAAAAGGAAGCAGATATATTGGGTTTGATATTATTACCGTGCCTTTTGACTAGAAGACCCTTAACGTCATTATTTCATGTATCTGAAATCATTTGCAGTTCTTTTGCCATCTCTTTTAGCACTTTTCCCTCCTTTCATTCTCCCCCTTTGCTCTGCAGAGTTGTCTATAGCTCCCCTTTCACAATACATTCATGTAAAGATGACGATGAAACTCTTCTGCTCACCACAGGACGTTGTTACTGACAATTATAATTAGTGTGCTATCACGATCACTGAAGGAGAGAACATGCTACAGTCCCACCATGGGTTGTTGCCTCTTCAATTGCTTCTACTGGTGTTCCTGAGATCTTGTTAAAGTTATACTTAATGACTGCTGTTTAGATTCGTTTATCATGAAACCTTATACACAGGTTATTCACCCATTTAGTTTGCCAGCTCACTTCTACTATCCTTCTTTTCCATTAACTGCCTGTTCACAGAAGTTTGGCCTGCTAAAGTCATTCATTCCTTCCACTGGTATATCTTTATTACAGAAATATATACATCACATCTGGTAGTTTTCACTAATTTATGCCAGAAGAGTACACTTTGTGTTTCCCCCACTGTTTTTCTTCTGAATGTTCTCAGGATATTGGCTGATCAATTGTCTTCTGATCAATACTGAGATTAAATGGAACCACACATTTCACCGATATATGTTTATTTGTGCTGAATAGGCCAACTATTCCCTTTGAAATGTTTTCAGGTTTGCCCATTAGAATTAAAAGGAATGGTCACAGCTTATTATACATTCATTTTCCTAACTATTATGCACATAATTTAAAGAGAACTCTGCACTATTACTTACAAGTTGGCCTATCCACCCAAAAAGTCATTTCTCAGACACAAGCTCTGTTCAATTTGGTTTCACTGAGTTACTGACTGAAGCAGAGGGGAGTGCAGATTTCAGGGAAAACACTGCTTCATGTACATGCACTAGCACTGATGTTGCTGGCTGTGTCCATGGCCAGGCCAAAAGTCTCTGGAGAAGTGGGATTTCACTGCGATGCCTCCAAGAAAAAAATACACCAAATCAAGAAAAAATTCCCTCACTGAACAATTTTCATTTGCTATTCCCTTCCTTTACCTATTTTAGGTGCAAAAGGCAAACAAAATGAAATTTTCCCCAGCCAAACACCCTGGCCTGTTACCTTATAATAAAGGTATTTTTATTACCTCTATTACTCCATCTTCAAATAAACAATCTTTCAGAACATAGCCCACAGTAAATGCTGTTTCTGAACAAAACTATATCATAACACAGAGAGAAGGTGCCTAAAAACCTTCTCCTCTTCCTGATGCTGCCATGGCAAACGCCCTAAAAGCTGCTGCTCTCACATGATTTGTTTCTGATGCCACCAAATGCCCGTGGGACAATCAGGGCAGGAGCCACACTTGGACTCCTCACATGCCAACATGAAGACAATTGATTCCAGAGCCCAAGGGAAGAAATTAGTGCTAGAGAAGGTCACGCACCAATGCAAGTTGTTCCATTACCTTCTTGGAAGGAATCCTACAGAAATTAGCTAAGTGTAGAGTATGAGCTGATAACCTATATATAGCCTAAGGTATGGTAAAAGGTGGGGAGAAGCTAAACTTTAAACCAGGTACCATTTGCTTATGTATTTTGGTTCTGATAAAGAGTTCAGGTAAGATATTGTTTGCCTGACGCTGAAGGGCAGTAATTTGTACACTGCACACACAAAAAACTTGATACAATGCAAAGATGATTCCTGTCAAGCTGGGATTCCTGCCAGTGGATAGTGGGGCAACATGCTGAGGAAAATGGTCGAATAATTATTCATCATTTCAATCATTCCATCATACCTTTCTTCAGAAATCAGCATGTTCCTTCAAAGGTAACCTGACATACTATGCACATAAAATCTTTAAGGGGCCAACACTGAATATCAACTAAACAAAAATTCACAGAATATTCCAGACTCAACTACAACTGGATGGCTTTACAAGCAGAAAAGCAACTGGCAGAGAAGGCACAACACAAGAGCAGTAAACCACTGATGGTTTCATTCATGCTATATTTAACAGGCACACACTCAAGCGAGCTCAGGAAAGCACACTCCGGAATGGACACCATCACTACCCTCAGAGGGAAGCTAAATAGTCAAAATAAATACCAACATAAAAGTGCTAGGAGTCATCTGACGAGCCTTAACAGGGATTTATAGAAGCTAATTCCTCATGAAACTCACAATCAAATCTGGAAAGCAAAGCAGCAAAAGAAAGACCCCAATTAGCTGCTAAACTGCTAGTCCATCCACATACAATAAAACTCTCAGTATTGACAAATGTCAAAAATACATTATTAATTTAAAAAACGGAAAAAAACCAACAAGACCATAACTTACTTGTTTTCAGAATCACACTCAAAAAGCAGTTACCCTGAACTCAGCTGCAGAGAAATCAAGACTACAAATTCACCTTAACATGTATCAAAATAGAAAATAATATTAGTTTTGAGGCCCTGCTCGTGACATATGAATGGGTGAAACTGAACACAATAAATTAAGATTATAACTTTAAGTAAAACAAAAATTAATGGTTATTCTATACAACAGAAAGACAATGATAATGAAAATACAAAGGAAAAAAGCCCCTTCTATGGAAATGTTAAAATGAAATAAACAAAACAATGCAAGACAGTATCCACTTTAGCAACATTGTAATTGTGAACTCTTTCCATGATGCTCACACAGATCTCAGCTCTTTTTAAGGAGGTCTCATTAGACTTCCTCACTTTCCCTGACATCACAGGCTAAAGGACACAGAAACAGGATCATGCCAAGCTCAGAGATGACAAGAGAGTGGAAGGAAAAGGACATCAGGTGCTCTCTCAATCCTTAGGAGCAGAGAAGGAATCAACAGGGAATATTGGCTAAGCTCTTGGAATCAGCTGGAGAAACACAGGGAAGCCAGTTGGCGATAAGGCTTTATTAGGAGATTGAACAGTCTTAGTAGTAGGCAAAATGCACCTTTGATTAAAACTTCTACTTTGTGTTTTGCTGGGTTTGTGTAATTTAATTATAGCAGCACTCTCTGCCTGATAAATGCTTTGTGAACACTAATGAAGGACCAACTTTGCTGCACAAAACCTTCGAGTCTGCAGACTGACAAGCTGACAGAGTAGGGCAGCCCCAAAGCTTGTACGTTATCATTGGCAAGAATCACAGTTCAGAGACAAAACGAGTCCAAACAAACCCCGCCTCCTCTCCTTTCACAACATATGACAACATTTAATCGCTGTTCAATCAGATGCTGACCTTTTGTAAGAGGGAAAGGCAAACGAGAGAAACCAGCAATATTTTAAAATAAAAATGAGAAAAGGACCAATAAAATTAACCCAAAAGCCAGTAAAGTCAATTTCAGAGCACCTCACCATCACAGTTACAAGTCTTGCACATAAAAGAACTACAAAAAGAATTTTGGTCCAGATTTCCAACAGTCTCAGAATTACTTTTAAAATGGTATCAACACCATTATGTATGTGATGTTTCTACATATATATATATATATCCTCATGCAAATACAAATACAGCTTTTGCTTCCATACCTGGTATGAGATGGCAACCACTGGAATTCTGTCCCCTATCAACAAAATTGACATTGGAACAGGTCTGAAAAGAAATGAGGTTCTCCTGAGGCTAAGACAAAGCACAGTATTTATAGAAACTAATTGACAGCAATAAAAATCACACATTCATTTGAGATAGAGGTCACATTTTTCTTTAAATTCCTAAGCAAGAAGAATTTCTACATACATTCCTTTGGATATTGTGTTATACAAAATATAATGCCAAGTTCAGCCAAGGCTGTGACACAAAACTGGTAACACCACAGCCTGTGGATTCCACAATATTCTGTTTCCCTATTTAATATTTTAGTCACTGACCATGTACAGTATGCCTTCTCTTGGGAAATTAACTCTTTTTTCCATAGTAGCTCCCACCAAATGGGGCACACAAGACACATCAGAGAAGAATTTGTGTTATGCAACCAACATCTCTTGGCTGCTCTACCCTTTTGTGCACTATATATCACATTAAACCAGTGTCCCTGTAGTTCAGTGACAACAGAAAAACACAAACCCTGCTACCAAGAGAAGATTTTTCCAATAGCTGTTCATAACCAGCTATGATCTTTGTATTCCACTCCACATTAAAATGGAAGCAAACCTAAGAGTTCCCCCTGCTTCTGCATTGTATCCTTCAAGCAGGACAGTAACATTATCTACTCCTGGTGTTAGAAAAAAAACACTCACAAAATTCAAGAGCCTGCTCAAAGGGATATGCAGACTTGGATTATTCAAAGTGTCTTTTAACTGAACTGAACCCAAGATTGAAGCTAATGCAAAAATATCCACTCAAGAAAGACACACTGTGACAAAATGATCAATCTGTTACTGAAAGTATACAATTTTTGTTATTGAGGTACAGAATTTTTAGCATACTCAATTAAAATATGAACTCGTGTCCTTTTCAACTTCTCCCATATGAAATGCTAAATAATAAATTTAACATTCATTGATTTTGAAGGAATATCAATTTGATATCTACAAAAGTTCCAAAATATTTTTTTTTAATTTTTCATAAAATACAACTTGAACTGCTTTTTAAAATTAAGTTAGTCACTGCATTACTATATTACTTATGCATATTAAAATTTCAAATTAAAGACTCAGAATAAAAAGACAATACACACATTTTTTTTGTGAACATCATTGAGGGCATAAAAACATGAAAGCTGACAGAAAAATCTAGGACTTGTTCTACATGTCTTTCAGACACTAACAGGTTAAAACCAATCATCTATACCATCCTCTCACAGGTTAATTCATGCATAGAGGACAGAATAATCTGCTCATTTGCTCTCATGCAGCAAATTAATAGACCAAGCAATAAGAGGCATTTGCATCCTTCTAGAACTAGCAGGCTATTTGGCCCAAAGTGTATATTCCTCTTGAGAAATCCCTGAGTTCAAAGGCACCTGAGGAGAAACCCTGTGTGGCCTTACACTCTATTTTGGAGTGCCTCCCTTCCCTGTCAGCATGGCCAGAATAAAACACATCTGTCCTGGTTTGTTCCCACTTAGCATCACAGAACCTCACACCTCAGGGCCCTCCACCAGAGCAAGGGGAGCTCAAGTCATGTATAGCACTGGCTTTGAACTTCCAGACTGTTTCACATTCCTCCTCTCCAGTATGAGAGGAACTTAGAGTTTGATTTCAATTTATCCTCCTAATGCAAGAAGGCACCCCCTAACGTACTTTTAGCTCAGGCAAACTGTTCTCAAAGCATTTATCTGAGCAGCCATTCCACAATGGGGCTAATCCCAACCAGAACACCCTGAGCCCAGGCCAGAGAGGGGTCTTCAACATTTAAAACCATCTAATTCCATTTGAGCAATAGCAACCCCAATGCCCTGTGTGCTGCAAAGAGTGTCTAACTTGGGCACTGAAGGGCCTCTCATGGTGCCCAGGCAGGGCACAGACAACTTGCACAACACTTAAAAGCACTGCAAGCACCTTTCTGGTGTCCAGTCCCCCCAGCTGGGCAGCCTCATACATTCAGGATAACCAGAATTCCTTGCCTCTCAAGCAACAGCCAACCCAGGTGTTACATCCCAACGGCAACTATGGAGCTCCTCACAAACAAGCTCCTGTTCAAAGGCTCATAATGTAATTATTTTACCTCTTGAGCACTCACCAAGGGCCATTCTCCTTCATGGCAGAACTGATTTTTATATACATATCTGATCCCATATATGTCAAGACTATGATCCACTTGGCCCTGTGAAGATCACCCCACTCTAGAGAACACAGGATTCAAGCGGTAGTTGCATTTTCCTAACAACTTTAAAGTTTTTTCCATTTGCTTCATGTTTCCCCATCACTACCTCACCAGATGCACAAGGCTACAGAATCAAAAGAAAATTTACATTCAAAAGCCATGAAACCAGGTTCAGAACAAGTTACTGAATACTTGTCCTCATTTGCAGATATTCAATCCTGACTTCCAATTAAACCATTAAAAACTTTCCTGAACTCTGTGTAGTTGCTTCAAATGAAATGAGGCAATCACATCATGGTGCCACTCATCATAATTTAGGACAGTAAATACAGCATTTGCAGGGAAAATTTTAAAAGCTTATTTTTGGGGTGATAATGCATATTGAACTCCATACCTTGTCTGGCAGTCAACTTCAGGCTAGGGGGGTCTGATGAATTTACTCTCAATTCAGAACCTGCCATTGTGGCAATGGTTGCTAAACCCCTGGTCAGCCTGCCTTTTTTATTTTTCTGCTATTAATCCTATGCTTGTTTCGGTATCATTCCTCCTCAGACACATTACCTGACCCAATGACTGCAGTCATTTACAGCTTGTGTCTCCTAACACCCCTTTGATGCAGCTTAGCCTAATTCAAGTGACTTCAGACCCCCAAAGGCCTCTGGAGGCCGATTACACTGCTCAGTGAGAGCTCCTGGCTGACAGCAGCAAAGCCAAACCTGCACCGACCTGGGGTGCAAGTAAACAGCAAGTGGATATTTGCTTCTGTGGCTACTGAAGCTTTTCACTGTAACTCTGACAAACACCAAACCAAAGCTTCTACCTGAAATACATCCCTGCTACTCTCAGGTATGAAAAACAGTGCTTAAATATTATTTTTATGCAAAATATAAAGGATCCATCACAAACTTTGGGATATCACCTAGTTAAATTCTAGCAATGCATTCACACTTAGGGGATTTGAGTTTTTTCTATCCCTAGCATCATGACAGTTAAAAAAACCCCAAAACAATAAATCATCATCATTAGTAGCAACTACAAGCTTCTAATAAAAAATATAGAATTTGAAAAGTCAAATTTAAAAGTCATGCATTGTATAGTTATTTTCTAGAGCTAGCTTATCTAAATTCAATACTATTTCACTAGCCTATTTGAACAGCCAAGTGTTTGAATCACTTATATGCTGAAACAGGAAGTAGAAGGGAAAGATGGACAAGTTCTAGGTGGGCAGACGGAAAGATGATCTATTTGCTAAAGTACAAACTAAGTGTATATCAAAGTCAGTGCAGAGAACCAGCTCTAGAGCAATTTCAGCTTAGATCATGGTCAGGCACACACCCTGGGGAACACAACCCACACCTTGTAAGAAGTTACTACCCAGAACAACAAAATTTGACTAAATGTGTACTTTTCATCTACTTAAGCCTTGCTATGCCATCACACTGTTCATTTTTAAGCAAAGATTAAGCATAGCTTTGGTATGGCTTGGTTCCTCTGAGTCAGTACAGCTCTGTAATCAGAACTGTGCTGAACACTAGTGATATTAAACACCAAGCTGAGCCTTTAATCATAACTAGCAGAGGTTGTGTCTTATGTCACCAGCTGCTGCTCCAAACCAGCAGCACAGGCAGGGCAGGGAAAGAAACAAACCACCTGACTTAGAACACCCACTGAACAGTGTTCCCAAAGAGCACAGCTCAGACTACAGTGGATAGATCCTGTTGGACAATGGAAAGTTCAATCCATATGCAAACACTGTGAAATGCAGCACTAGAACAATATCCAACCACGCCTGTAAGAACAGGCCACATGTTCCTCTTTTCAAAGTTAGAGCAGTGTTGAGTTTTGTTTCTCCAATGTATTCATGTGAACAAGATATTCCATCTCACAGATTTTACTTCAGTTCAGACTACGCACATTTTAAATAAATTAAGATGAAATAAATCCATTTTATTGTATTACTTTGTGCCACCTCTATGAAATAACGCTCATCTTTGTGTTTTGTAAGGGATGTTGACGTGCCTGAAAATGGTGCATGAAGTATAATCTTTGAGGATTGCACTGCTAGAAAAATAAATCCAAGCCTATGTTTCAAGCTCAGAATGGCACCACTTTTGATTGAAATGCCTCTGAAACATTCATTCCAATAGTGCTATGCTGTAACATTCATACAATTGATTACTAGGGTAGCTGTAACAAAACTAGTGACTAGTAGCTTTGTTTTCTAAACATCTGTTCATCTCTTGGAAACATACAACATCCCCATGAAATAAGTAACATGCAATCCTTCAGTCCCAGAATGGAGAACCGCAAACCCAAAGCAGGAGAAACCAGGTTACAAAGAAGGGCCAGTCACACAGATCTCAAACAAAACCAAAATTAAGTTTAATGTTTATTAACAGTGAAAAGCTCTTATTCTTGGGGGAATTTTATTCATCACGTGTCTTAGTCAAGTTTGAGGTATGTCATCCCTAACAAAACAGTGATATTTCACCTCGTTCCCTACCTGCATTCCCAGATCTAGCGAAACTCCCAAACTGATGGAATCAACTAGACAGTGAAAAGAGTGAGATATCTCAAATCAATAAAACTGCTTCTTGCAATATCAAAGTCAATTTTTTAATGGAAAAAAAAGTGAATGTGATGACTCAAGAAAAAAAAAATCAACTTCAAAGTCCTATTATCTAAAACCAAAGTTAACTGATATCCTCTTTATTTATCTTTTTATGATCAAAGCAACAGAGCTTTGCACAAGTCCTCAACACTTGTGGCAGAACAAGTAAGAAATATCTGTTCTGATGAATAAATTAAATCATATTTTGGAATATGAATTTATAATAGTTCTCAGCCTCAACCGTAGCAGCACGTTGGTAACTCCAGAAACCATCAGAGCACAGAGAGGTAATAATAACACTTAGTGAAAAGGACAAGAGTATATTTAACTGTCAGTTTCCCAATAGCTGAACCAAGAAACTCCCCTGGCATTTTCTGGCTCTAGTTCCATTTCCACTCTGAGTTCTTCTTATCTCTAACAAAGAAAAATAGCTTTATGAATCAAGAATCAGCAAACTTTCCCTAAAGACAGCATCCTACAGCTGCCATTCAGAAAGACACCAGGAGGAGCCACGTTTTCAGCTCTGATCAATGCCATTTCTCTTTCCTTTGATAATGACAGTGCATACATTCAAGCAGGGGGATAAGTGGGCATGACCATCATAATAATCAAGTGTTAGTACAGAAGAGTCATTTGCCCTACCCACGTGATGAACAGGCATATAGCAAACCTCGTACTAAAAGGGAAAAGTTACATTTAACACAACATCTGCTCCTATTATGTCACTAGAACAAAACAGGAACGCAATTAGAGAACCCAAATCAAATGCTTTGTCACAATTTACAGGCTTAAAATAGCACAATAAGAACCACAAGTTTCATAGAGCATTTTCATTCAAGATGAAGCAAAGAAAATGGATATATCAAAATTCTGATGAGAGTAACAAGCAACATGGCATTAAAAACCCTAAACCTACTTAATCCTTCTTTCCAACCACACAATTCATACAAGATACAGTTTATAAACACAAACTTCCTATAGTATTCTCATTTTTAATTCACTTTTTACATTAGAAATACAGTTAATCTTGATTTCTGGTCAGTTCTGCTTGAAGTCACACAATGCAAGGAGTTTACAGAATGAAAAAAAAACCCTATGAAAAACGCTCAAAAAATACAGCATTTGAGCTTGAGGTTTTTTCCAATTCATTCCACTACTAAACCAGCAAGGCTTCTGATGAGTGAATCAAAAATGCAAGGAGAATTTTCCTGTCTGGCTAACACTACCAGGAAAATCAGTTACCCAAATCTCCCATCCCACTTCACTCCAGATCTACCATATTTTGGACTTTAGGAAGGAAGTGACCTTTATTTATCCCAAATCTTATTGACTGTTTGTTCAGAACGCAGGAATATCAGCTCTCCAGGGCAATGGCAGAGTCATCAAGAGCACATTACTCTCAATTATGAGGCCCCCACTATTTCAAATGCAGCAGCCAGTGGTGTTTTTCTCTGCCCAATACACAGAAAGCTCAGTCAGGTACATTTAGTCAATGTTTCTAAGGTTTTCAAATAAGAAAATAGGGCTGATTAAGTGAGAGTTACAAGCCACCAACACTCAATTACTCAGTGAACCCCAAAGGCCACGTCACCTTCAAATGTCTCAGCTCTTTGTCAAGAACTTGTGTTTACTTGGCAGCTCAATTATTCCAAAGGATTCTGTTTTCCTACAGTAACTCCTGGGAAAGGTAGACATCCTCCCCTCCTCACAGGACAGCTTTACTCTGCTTTTACTGAACATGGTCCAAAATCTGATGAAACAGTATCCTTTGCCATATGAGCATTTCCACGCTGTGGGTCCAAGAATTGCATTCAGACAGCAAGAGCGAGAGGCAGTTAAAAAATAAAAGTTCACTTTTATGGCTTTCATCTACACTCACAAGTCTATAGAATTAGAATGGGCATGTAGTACAACTAAAGCATCTCTGGAATTTGATTAAGTGCCAGGTTACTCAGTGCCATAAAGAGAGAGGAAAAAACCCTACTTTATGAATAATAAATACAAAAAAACCAAAACCCAGATGTAGGCAAACTGGTAACTCCAAAGTTACTACAATCAACATGCTAAAAGTGTTTTTTCCCCTCTAATATTTTTCCTTAAGCTACCACTTAAAAGCTGGAAGTATTTTGAATCTTAAGGCCCCCTTTCTCTTGAAGGATCCAGTGCTCAGCATGCTCATCCTAAGAGTTAGGGAACAGCACTGCATGGACATCCTCCGTGGTGCTGGTGACACAGAGGATCAAGGACTGGAGACCATTCCAGGCATTGACTACCGTTCCTCACTGTAGGCACTGTGGCCAATTCCTCCCAGCACACATCGGCTACTTTGGGGTTTGCTTTGCTTTTTAAAACATATTTAATTATTTATTTTGACACCAACTGCTCCAATTTAAATTACAGTTCCAGTTGGCACTATATTAATTCCTGACCTACGTCAGGCAGATGTCATTAACTTCAACAAGGCCATAATTTACCCTTTTGCCCTCGAGATTAACCATACAGGGAACTATCAGCTACCATAAGGAAGCAGCAGATTTTTCAGTAGCACTTTGGTACTTAAGTATTGACAGTCAATGGCAATGGCAAATGTACCTCTAAGAGTATAAATTCAAGTCCCATCACATGTCTCCAGAGAAGGGTTTTTAAAGCAAGGCAAACTTCATGAGCCAATTGGACACTTCTCAAAACTTTCACCATCTACATTTTGCTTACTCTCTCTAATGTGTACTGGGAACAAAATGTATCATCTGCAATGATTTTATTTACTTCTTTATATTTATATAGCAAATTTGAACTCTTTTATTACATTGCAGCCCTGCAAAGCATATTATCATATTTCATTATCTACCACATAGGCAAATGTGTCTTAGAAACAATGCTCTATTATTGTAATGAACTCTGAATATCTAGCATAAAATTGTCAACATTGTAAAATAATGCAAAAGTAACTGCACAGTCAAATGTCTACTACAAAGGAATGGAGCTCGACACTCATTTTCACTCTTAAGTCTGTCAGTGAGAACTTAATATATTTCAAGGAAAAAGGGTGCTTCCATTATCTCATTAGACTTTATTAAACCCAAATAGTGGGAAAAAACCACACCAGAGTAGCAGCAATCCACTGATGTAATTGTGGTCCAATGAACCTTTATACTCGAATAAATGATCTCAATACTTCTGATTTCAAAAGCTGTGGAATGACTACTTTTGAAATTTTATTTTCCAGAAGTAAGCACTAAATATTTGTGTTCTTTCAAGTTCATTTCAGATTTTTAAAAATTACAAGATAACGGCAAAAAATTCTATAGTTATCCTGACCTAATGCTAGAGATCCGTAATTTATTTTAAAATCTTTGCTTGCAAGACAAAAATGCAGATGATCACAATCTGCTACTAAAAACACGATTTAAAAGGTTATGGAATAGAGACATAAAAAAGTTACCAAGGAAAAAGACTTTCCTACACAGGTTTAAAATGTAAAGTTGCAAGGTAGTTTAGAGGTTGCCATCCCAACCTTTGGGAGATCAAATCAAATGAGATGGATCAATTCAGATCTGACTTACAAAACCCTTAAACAACCTAATCCAAATAGCTGGGACTGTTGCCTCCCCTCAATATTTTTTCTCATTTACTTCAGCAAGAACCAGAATAAATCTTTTCATTTTGTTTCCTCCCACCACCCAGAATCCTTGCATTTTTTGTAAATCCTGTTTATAGAACTCAAAAAGCATTAATCAATTATCATGGCCCTGGTATTTATGAAAAGGAAAAGAAAGAAATGGAGAAATAAAGCTGTAGAAAACAGATTGATATTACGTACTCCTAAAATCAAGAGTGCTCAGCCTCTATTAGCTTGAGTGACATTTGGTATGTAGGCCACAGTTTCACAGTTAAGAGGCGTGTGTAAAATAAGAAAAGGATAAGTACAATATGAACAGAACTAATTGGAGAAAGATACAATTATTTAAGTGAGATGGAGAAAAAACATTCATGGGAAATATCTGCACAGAATGAATTGTGAATAATATTTCAAATCTACATTTTCGCAAAAAAAAATTAAAGTATTTACCCTAGAATAATGAATTTCTTGAGAGAGACTATTTTATTAATAATGGATGTTCAGATGGAATCAGATACAGTAGGTGGAAATAACACAGAATCATGTCTTGTCAAATGTGTGATTAATTTTGCACTACAAGTATTGATTTGACAGAACACCTTTTTTTTTACCTGTTCATAGCCATTTAAGCGTAATGGACTTCTTTATTATCCAAATGTTATTCCTTTGTTTAAGCTTTTCATTTGAAAGCACTTCGATGCATTTATAACTAGTTACCAATTCTCTGGATCTTTATATGTGCATTATGTTCTAAGTTTACTCCTCCTCTTTTCAAGTCTATTAGCGTCAATTAGCCTTGCAGAGACATGTAAGTCTGACAGGCAAACTTTGATAAAATGCTTGGGCTCATCACCCAAACAAAGACAACGCTCCAGCATTTGTTTCCAGTAAATGATTGCATTTAATAAACATTTCCTTGAATTTTACTCCTTTTATTTTACCATATTGGTGGATATAATTACTTTTATTAACATCATAAAACTACTATCCATTGTGATGTACACATCACTTAAGTATCATTAATAGTTTGCATACACTGGAGAGTTAAAGAAATGGCTGGATTTAGGAATAAACTGCACCTTTTGGAGCCCAGATAATCAAGCTACATTTCAATACACAGCAGAACAGCACAGAGTTGTTACTGCACAAGCACCTGTATTAGGCAGTAGAAAATGCTTTGGCAGTATTTTGTGCTCACACTATACCCTACAGTCCTTTAAAAGAAATAGAATTTTCACCTCTCAGCTCCCACTGTTCTGCCCAAATTAAAAGTAAAAAATTCCAAGACAGTTTCTGCTATTTCACTAAGGCTCCGTAGTATCTTACTCCACAACCAAACCCATTACATTCCTTAGTAAGAACATGATGGAACATATCTGCTACTTAATTTGGTTCTACAGTTATCAGCCCTCAGATGAACAATTTCCTTCCACCTTTCACCAAAGACAATCATAAAGCGAAGAACAAATATTTGTGAAGGCGTCAGAATCGGATTCTGAATTTATGAAGCTCTGGGGGTAACTGGTTACCAGGTAAACACTGACAGGCAACTGCAGCTGCTCTGCATGTGAAAATACAGCCAAATAGATGGGAATTCCAGCTGTAAAGAACTGTCTGTGAAACATAAACACACACACTCCAAAAGAACACTTAATTCTTAATTGTAAATTAAATAGTCCTTTGTGTGAAAATTTGTTATTTGTTTTAAAATGACAAAAGAAGTAACTGACTGAAAGCTCCACAAGCTATTTTCAAATAATACCTGATTTCTACAACTCACCCTTCTTCATTCCACCTCTATAATGATGGAAAAAAGAAACAAAATTGAGGTGCACCACCATAAGCAGCTGGCATTTCTATAGCTCCAAATTCCAACTACCAAAACAGCATTACCTCTAGCAACTCGTTGCCTTGGCGTGTTTACTGCTCTTTCACAAATAATTTTGTATTGCAGCATTAATTCCTGATATAACTGAACAACAGCCCTTGTTCAATTGGAATTTGAAATAAATAAGAGATAATAAATTTTAAATATTCAGTGGGCAGTTTTTAGCACTGTGCCAGTCACAGGATTGCATTTTTTTGCAAATACTTTTACTTTACGGTATTTTATTTTTTCCGGACTAGAATATACCTCCTGCTCAATTGTTCATAAATACAATTGAGAGATATAAGCAGCAGGAAGAAGATAAGCAGTGAGTCTTAAACATCAAATGCAACAAGAAAACATTTTTCCAGTTCCACAAAAGGAGCTATTTTTTGTACCAATCAGGTCAGTGGGCCCACTGCAGTAAACTGGAGATTTAGATGCATAAGGATACAGGATTATAAATGCCATATGTAGCACATCCAGCTATTTCTTATTGCTATTAACAAAGAAGGATTCCTAAGACTTGTTTGAGGTGACAGACAATTGACCAGATTAGATTTGACCCCTACCACAACTTAGACTATAGCTATTCTTTTCATTTCCCTTTCAAATTGTAGTCTTACATAAGCTTTAAATAAACGAGTTAGTAGCAGCAGGGCCACATTAATGTGCTACCATGCTATTTTTTAGTGAGTGAAATTTTTCCTGAAATTTTAGAATTAATTGTAAACCAGTTACATGTAGAGAAGGATTACACCGAGAGAGCAGAGTTTACCACTTTATTAAAATTGTGATTGTTCACATAAAGACTCAACCAGGTCACATATTAATAATTATCACTGACAATCTTTAACATCAGACTAAACCCACAAGTGAAGCAATATTACATCTCTCTCTCATTTATCTTTACTGCTTATGGCCCCTCTGTGGTCAGCATGCTGTGAGCTTCGTGGACATTTAATTATGAACACATCATAAATGTGGCTGACAAGGCAGAAGCTGGGCTCAGATGCTCCTGGGATGGCGGAAACATCAGTGAAACCACTTAGACTTGCAGTACTTCCATTCTGTTACAATAAACTGTGTTCTTACTTATCATATACACACCCAACTGAAAGCTCCTTCCCTTTCTCATTAAACATTTTCACTTCACCAAATCTTACAGCATGTCCTGGTGACGCTATGAGAACTCATTGTTTGTGACCCTTTCAAAATAAACTATTTGTCCCTCACTAGCCACATTACAATGGTGTCACAGCAGAGTAACCAAGGCCAAGGGCTGGATTTTTCTACCAGTGTCACAGATTGCTGGGAAAGGGCAGAAATGCAGCACCTGGGTAATATCACTTTGAAGCATTTTGGCTGTGCCAGCTAACAGCACAGACAGCTCAAGCAAATGAAAGCAAGAGCCCAACAGCACATATCAGTTTTTCTACAAGTACCAGTAGTTACATTAGTCCTGCCTAAGAACTCCTGGGTGTCAGTGAGATACAGACTACTCCAGCCTATTGGTTTTTACAGTAAAGACAATAGTTGTGATATATTATTTACCTTAGTTAAAAAAAACAAACAAACAAAATCACCAACACACCACACACCACCCACCCCAGGAAGTTGCCAAGACCAGTACAGCAGCTCTCAGACACTATAGGTTTGAAATAAAACTTTGGCACCAGAATTACATGCACATTTTGTCTTGAAAACCCACACAGTAAGCAAGACCAAGGCATGCAAATTTGGTATAAATAAAGCAGGAAATTCTGGATAAATTTGTTAATCTACTGTATTGCCATGCTGGCTCAAAACAAGCTAAAGATCAGAATCAGAACAATGTTCTTTCAGAAAGAAAGTTACATTCTCACTCAGATTAGTTTCACATCCTCACCAAAGCTGCTTTCTACCACCTTCTCCACACCAGCTTTGGTTTTGGCTTTTATCTTTCATAGCAATGAAAACTCATGTAGCAAATAACAGAAAGAACATCTCAATACTACTGAGATTCCTGAAACATCATTGTTATCAAACGCTCTGAATCCTCACCATTTACAAGCTTTTCTAACCAGAACACTATTTTAGTAAAGCAGCCAATACTGTCCATAAAGATGTTACCTCTGAAGTGATTTTTTTTTTTTTTGGTAGAATAATATTCATAATGGAAAGAATTAATATATGAACAAAGAGTAAACCTTGCAAGCAACCCTGATGCTTAAACATCGCAGTAAGAATAAATGTGCATGCAAAGAACTAACCAGTGCCATGTTTCAAAGCAACTGTCCTCCGTAGTGCTGAGGTACATATTTCTATACCTCCCCAACAGACTAGAAATAGAAAAGACAAAGCATATAATAAAGCCAAGCACAATGAAAGAGCTCTGAAGAGAGAGCTGAAAAGTAGCTATCATGTTGGCAGATAAATTCTACACACAATTATTCATTCCTAGCCTCTTGACATGTAGATTAATGAGTTTGATAACCCAGGCTTCTAAGAAGTAGATTCAACTCTGTTTCACTAGCTTTCTTCTCCTCTTCTAACTACAAACAACACTTTGGTCTATTGGGGGGGAGGGGAAAAAAACCCAAACCAAATCAATACATTTGCACTGGTCATCAGCATCTTTGCAATTGAAGTCCTATGTCAAAACTATGATATCTTCTGTGGGACCCAGCTCTTTGCTGGCCCTGGCAAGAATTCACAGGGGCTCATGTGATCACTGAAGGGAGGAGTTTTTGCTTCATGCCAAGTTCAAAGTCATATAGTAGCCAAGGAAAAAAAAAAAAATAAAAAAGGAAAAACCACAACAGCTATTCTCACAGTTATAATGACCCTGTACTCACTGCAATGTGTTCTGTACATAAAATTTTCTATTTCTTCCCTGAGGCCAAATGACCTTTTGTCGACACTTTGGTTAATGTTCACTGATCAAAGTGGATTTTAAAGCAAGTGCTGCATCAGATTCCAGCCCCGACAACTGCACAAGGGGTTGCGTTTGCCTTAAACCAGTGCAGAGTGATGCACACTTAGGGAGGGGGACACAACATGGTTAATGATTTACAGATTTATTCTTTGTTGAGGCAAGTCTCGCACAGTGGAAATGCTTCATTCTTGAGTGGTGAGCAGCTTTGAGTCCTTTTTTTCATCTCAAATGTTATGAGTTCAAATTCTCATGAGTAATAACAGTCATATGCAGCTGCTTAGGATTTATCAGGAGGTTTAAGGGTTGGGGGGTGAATTTGCTTGAGGTTACCCCCTTTTCCTGGTCAACCACAAGGTGAAAAGTAGTCTTTGGCCCTTCAGAAACAAACAGAAATTGTGTCCTGTGAGGTTATTACTTAGTCAGTCACAATTTCAGAAACCTGTCTAGAGTAATTATAACATTTTTCTTATTTTCAGCAACTGGAAAGGAAATCAAGATTACAGTGGGCAGCCAATGCATGCTAACAGGCTCATGCAGAGGGAGGGAGAAGTTGCAGCAATCCCAAAACTGGAGACAGGCTATACCAGAGCAGTGACACCAAAAGAGCAATGTCATTCCATAGCATTTAAGTGGAGTGGGCATGGAGTGACCCCTTCCACAGCCTGCAACAGATACTTCTGCTGCTAATTTTTCTGTAACTGTTTTTTTCCCCCTCTCTTTGAGTGGCTCTCTAATGATCTGAGCACGTAGTCAATGTGTTTGAGCAATTCTGTGCTAATGGCAATGAAAAATTTTTTTACCTACACCTGAAAGTAGGTTGGATTATTGAATTTTATTTGTTATTATCTTTATCTTATTCAGAAAGAACTAGGATGGTGATTGCTTAAATTTAAATGTATTTTCTAGGGATTTTTGGTTAGTTGGTTTGGTTGTAATTTTGGCAGGGGTTCTTTTTATTTAAAAGAAAACAAAGCAAAACCAACCACAAAACAAATTCTTTACAGTAAGATGAGACACCTAGCACTCACAGGGGTGAAAGGCATGCTCCAGTAATATCTTGCATTTTATCTACAAGCTTTATGATCCTGCAGCATGAGACACCCCCTCACACATCCCAACTGTAAATCTACTGCATGAGAAGTTATTTAGAGATACAAATTACTGTTATGCACAATCTCCTTTGTAATCAAATATATCTTCAGTTTAGCATTCACTTTAGAGAGGTCTCATTCCTTTGATGCTCTTAAAGCCAACCTACTGAAACAAATTCTGGAAAAAAAGTGCTATTCTTCAAAGTAAATCACAAGCAGGGAAGGCTTTTTTTGAAAGATCTTAGAAATAGCTCATGCTGATGCTTCCAAATATTAATTCTCAGAAATATTGACATTAAGTGAACCCTATACTTATCTAATATACGAGCAATTGTCATGCAGACCTACCCCCCCACACACACAACTAGGGATCTCCATGCACCCAGAGTATCTCCTCTCCAAGCATCTCATCCTCAAGGACAGGCATTTCTGCAGATTGAAAGGAACCAAGAGGGATAAAATACAAGGTTATTTATGAAGACTGTACACAGAACTCTTTTTTTCCTGCATCTTCCAACCCCCTGAATCAGAGCATTTAGATTTAACTCAGTAATTAAAGCCACAGATTTGTGAGGAGGACAGGGGTTTTATATAGATGTTAGGTTTTAAAGATCAGCCCCATGAACTACGCATTTCTTTCAAGGCATCATATGCATTCTGAGTCCCTGTTCCATGATCACAGTGGTACATTCTCCATAGTTCAATGAACCCCAGCAGAGCCAATAAGCAGCACACAAGGATAGAGCCACCATTCCATGCTCAAGAGTTAACTCCAACTACTACATTTCCAAGCATTCCACACAAAGACACACATGCAAAACACGAACTTCACTATTACTGCAATGTCAACTGAAATTCCCCAAACGAACACAAACAGCCTGTGCAAAATGGTGACTCACACCGTGTTGACATCTCTAGCCTTCAGACAGAGCATCAACAAGTATACACAGTCTACAAGATAAATCCTGCTTTAGTGATCTAGAAGTCATTAGAAATCATTAAGCATTTCAGTGGAGATTACAGAGGAAACAACGGCATTAGTGAAGATATACACGAGATTGTTAACTGGGAATTAAATTGTATTGTAGAACAGCTTCGTGGTTTTGTTGAGATTAACAGCCACCAGGAGCTCTGCTCAAATAGGTCAGGCATCTTCCTTCCTGATGTTGTGAAAATAAGTGGAAGTGCTCAGTGCCAACAAAAGGGAACAGGGATTTCTCATTTTATCAGAATGGTGCTGGGCATGACTGGCCCCATGTTGAAGGAGATAAAAAGATGCTCAATGACTGCAGAAGCAATGGAATCTTTTCATTTATGCTGACTTTGGCACAAGCCAGCTCAAGAATCACACCTGATTTGTCAATCAGTGGTCAGTTTATTATACGCATATCTTCTAATCCAGTCAGAGATAAGAGAGTCTATTCTATGTACAAAAAGCTGAGACTGATATAGACTTCTGCTTTTATTTCAACAACATCTGGGGCTCAAGACCTGGGGAGTCTTCTTTGTGTAGTAGCTGTTACATTGATAGACACTGGGAACTGAACAGAAAGTATTTTTGCAGCCAAATCGATATGCAGGTGCACATCTGAGCACATTTATCTCTAATTATCTGTTCTCAGGCACAAAACAAGCAGTTAGAGCAGAAAATACACAGGTATTTATTTCATTATACTCTTGCTCTGAAAATTCTTTGGTGTATGCAAAAATGAAAATCAAGTTGTCAGAAACAAAACTGAGTCTTAAGCCCACTAAAAATATGCCCCAAAGGGAGTTGCCCATGTGAATTTTAAAACTCACATTTTAAGAAAGACAGAAAAGGGCCAGAATTGCCTGATTGCAGGACTACCAGAAGCACTGAGATTGGCTGCCAAAGAGCATAAATGTAACTTCAAACTCCTTCACCACAGCCACTCAACTTTTTTGGCAGACATGCATTTTCTACACTCCTTCTGGGGATAAAATGCAGTATCTTGGATGTGTACATGTGGTAACAGATGGTACATGCCAATTGGTTTAGTGGGAAATATTGCATAAACTTCAAAATACCTTAGGATTTTGAAGCTCTAAGTTAGAACTCCTGGACAGAGAAATTTAAAATCAACACTGAGGCAGGCAATGTAAGTTGCATGCAGTTCAGGCTGTGCATCTCTCACAGATAAGATAATTCTGCATTGCTATTGCAGAGGATTTGTTTCTAAGAAAGGTTTGTTCTACAGCTTTCACCACAAATTTCACCTTTGGCTACCTTGCAGTACATTGAGCACCAGGGACTGCCAGTGTAGGGATCTTTCCACTGTATTAATTTCAATGCAGTGCATGTTATGTCGAAATTACTTACTGCCATACAGCAGAGATCCTCAGGTTAGCTTTCACAAAGGGCACAGAGCATATCAGCTCCTGCAGAGCTCTATGGCTCTTCAGCTAGATTTCTTCTGGAATCTCAAAAGAAATCTCTGTATTGCTCTGTCAAACACAGCACAGACATGCACCAGTATAGCAGGCCAGCAGCAGAAGCAAAATCCTGATTCCATGACATCCTCCAACATACTAATCACTATGACATACTGCCTCTTACAAAGTCCTTTGGATGAAAGATATTATAGCAGTGTGAAACTTCTGCTTTCTTTCCTTATTTAAGGATAATAAATCTTACACAGACACAAACAAGAGCTGCTTCTCACACAAAGCAAACAGGGCACTCTGAGAGAGAGCCCAACTACTGAAGAACAGATTGAGTGCTTGAATACTTTGAACCTAAGAGGGATCTTTACCATTTATTTACGTACAGAAACAGAGACCCGAGGAATCTGCCACAGACAAGGTTATTGCAAGTTATTTCAAATTTGTTAGACTTCTTTTGCATTAAAAGATACACCCAAACTTGAACAGCCAGCCTTCAAGTGCTGCAGCCTACTCAGTTTCAAGGAAATGTTCCAAGTAGAGGTTTGAAAAACCGTATCAATACAGCAGAAATAACATATTTTACTTGAAGTACCAAGCCTGATGATTCAGTATGAGTGCTCCCTCTTCTCCCCCTCCCAGCCCTCCACTCACACCCCCCCATCGCCAGATTCACAGGATTAATATGAGACTGGCTTGAGGGTTTTAGCAGTAACTGCTGCAAAACAAGTTCTGATTGGTTGATTCAGAAATTGGGATTCTGGGCAGTGTTTTATAAAAGGATAATGTATCTTTAAGCCTAGGTGCCCTTCAGGGAAATGTATTGGATAAATGTCTTCTGAAAAGCCTGTAAATATTCCATCGCCTCACTGTCATTACTACCATGAAATGATAATGAAGCATGAAAGAAATATAATTCCATATTCAGATGACAGCATTAGCCTTCATAAGCAAACTGAAATATTTATTAGTAAAATGTTCAGTATCTACGCCTGTAATCTAAAAAAAAGGACAAAAATGTTTTATAATAAAAAAGAGATTGAATGCAGAGGTAAAATCTGGTTGGCTGATTTTATTGCTTATTATTAAATCCAGGCAAAACAATTATTTTTTTCTTTTCATTAGTAAGGCACCCAAATTAAAACTATGCCCTCAGGCTGTGAGGTTTACAGTAGTGATTAAAAACAAGAAATTGTGATGCATGGGGTTTTTGACAATGGCATAATCAAATTCATTCATATTGTTCAATCTTTCACTGACAAATATTTTTACAGTGAAATAAACCAAACAAAGAAGCACATACAAGTACTATCAATACAGAGAAATTAGGAAGACTTGTTGTTATTGCAGCAGAGAACAGATACAATGTTTCTATAATCTTGAATACAAACATTATAGCGCAGTTAATTAGGGTAATTATTGCCTAAATTGTGCTTAATTGTTTTATACTGAAAAGGATTTCTGAAAGAAGCCTTTTGGATTTCTACGAGGCACAGAAGTGAACACTCTGCAGCCTAAGTATTTAGATGTAATTCCCTAAGTTTGATTGCATTTCCTATAAGTCAGAAAATACATCCTGAAGCAGTCTGGGACAGAGATAAACACGAGCCACACGCCTTGACCTCTGTTTCACCTTATTGAAAAAGAGGCGTAAAATAGTCATTTAGTATACTAGCATCAGAGAGCATTCACACACTCTAAGCACATCCTTTTTTAAAAAAGGGCTTTGAAGTGAATGAAAAATTAGAAATTCAAGTGACCACGATCAATTCTGAAACACTGCACAAAATTAATTACAGTTTTGCATCAGAAGCAAGAATGTAGATTTCAGACAGTCCGTGTCATTTATCTCGCGCTGTACAATATACAAGGCGATTAAAAAGCCAAATCTGTTCCCACCCCCCAAGTCTAAGGCCTATCAGAGGCTGTGAAGTACAAATGATTAACTCCAAATTATTCAAGGGATTGTACAGACTCTTCAACTTGAATGAAATTTGCGGCAAGTCACAGGAGCTACGGAGGGACAGATTTGCTGCTCTTTATCAAAATCTAGTCTGACTATCGCTGACAGAATCCAGATAAATTGCATAGTAATCTGGCAGTGGCTGTGGAAAGCTTGCTCTGCAAAATCCAAATCTCTAATTTCTATCTGTTTTTAATTGCTTGACTTAAATTTGCATTTTTATACAATTGGCTTAAAGGATTTATTCTGTTCTTTAGGCTACTCTAATAAAATTGGGTCCCATTTTGCATGGCATCTCAGAAACCTACTTACATTAAATAAGCATGCTGTAATACAAAAATATTTACTGTAGCAGAAAAAGATTCCTTTTTGTGTCATGTTCAGAATTACATAAAGAATACATGTGTCAGGAAGCTCATTTTAAACTCCCCTATGAAAAGGAGGGGGAAAAACTATTCATTCAACACAGGATAAACTGGGGGGAAAACCCCCAAACCATGTGAACCAAGAGCATCTATATATTTAAATACAGGTCAGAAGGCACTGATGACACCATGTGCTGTAACTAAACATGCAGGGGACAGCCATGCAAGCAGCTCTCCAGCACCTCAACGCTGGGCACTACAGCAACAACTGCCCTTCTTACAATTCCCAAGGAGCTGGTGGCACCAACCAATTAATATCCTCATTAACAAGTCAGTATCTCCCTCCCAGGTTATACAGCACCTTACCCCAAATGTGGATGTTACAGAACATCACCTGAGCAGCACTGGGCCTGCCAACATCCCTCAGCCACCCTTCAAGTTCAAGTGTGAGGATGGCTGCAAACTGGCATTCCAGCAGGACAACCAAGGCAAAACTGCAAAGTTCTTTAAAAGACGAGTCCCCTAAGCACTTCTTTACCTCCATTTGGTCATTGTAAAACTGTGTAATGCAATAGATGGAGGCCTATTTCAAACACAACATTTTAACTTTCTACTCAAGCTTTTGCCAAAACACTTGCTTTATTATACCTATCTATATATATGGCCATCAAAGACCTTTTTTACCTTTTTCTTTACCTTTGACTTAATTTGAATATCAATAATCAAAAAAATATAAACACTTCAGTGTAGTTTAGCATAACTCAACAGAAACAAGATATTACATTCTTACAGATGAAATTCAAATAGCATCAAAAAAAGAGAAGGTTGAGGTGGGGAGGGGACAGGGAAACCACAAACCAAAAAAACCCAGGCAATCAAAACAAAACTAAAAAGCAACCTGCTTTTACCTACTAGTTCCAACAAGGATGTGCAGATTCCCATTTTTCCCAAAGGAGTGTGAACAAAAAAGCACCAGACAGCTCCTGTAGCACTACAACAAACACAATCTGTCCCAAACCAGAAACAGGATCTGACCACACACACTATTCCCCCTTGAACATGAGCCCTGCTGGAACTGAGTTACATTCCAGCTTGGAGGGTAGCTGCTCCACTACTTTTCCAGTGGATAGCATCTCCAATATCTACATTTTAAAAAAAAAATAAAATCTATGAATGAAATCATGAAATCAATTAATGAACTGGGAAGAAAAGTCAGCTACTGGAGAAGACATGCTCATATCAATTGCAGAGGTAACTCTCTCACACATGGGGCAATTTAACTCTGGCTATTGTGTAAATAAATCTCTAAAGATACACGGGGCAAGGCAGTTACCCAACAGTGGTTTTCCCCTCTTCAAATGTTCCTCTAGGAAAGAGCCAAAAGAAGAAGTTCCAGCAGCAAAAGATCAAACCATTCCACAGAGATCACTAGAAATGGGGGCAGAAGAAAGCTGGAATGGTGTCCCTTTGGAGTCTCAGTATTCACAGCAGACCCCAAATGAAAAACCGATTGGGGAAACCCACCTGTAATTGTTTAATCAAACACCCCCAAGCTATATAAGATCAATCAATGGTTCTAATGCAAGAAACTGAGCAACTTTATTTTGGTGGTCTTACTAACATCCCTTGCCAGACTGCATAGGGAGAGCAACATCTTTTCTTACTAGGAAAACAAGCCAAATGCTGAAAACCACTGCTGAAATGGCAAATTTAGGTCAGGATGACAAAACTGTGTCAAAATGACACGAAATCAAAAGTCAGTGTAACACAGAACATACAGTCATTTCTTGTAGATTGCAGAACAGAAAATAACTGTCCATAACCTGCTCCAATCCAACTATGTCACATCATTTTATCAGAAATATTCACACTCGTTCTCACAAATTACTGGCACTAATCTAACCTTTGCTTAATATATCAGACAGGAGAACAAATACATCTTAACAAGTTATAGGAGAAAAATGAAGGCTGACAGACTTTCTGTAACTCCAAACTGCTTATAGCGCATATGTGCATCAAACCCAGAGCAGTGATTACGTCCTCCTTGAGCATTTCCTCTCTCATCAGAAATTCCACAATACCTGCAGCCATGCATGCTTGAGTTTTTTCAAACACGTGTAGAATAATCAAAACTCAAAATGCATTTTACATACTATTCAAGCTTCCTCATGTCTTCTGACAATTCTGCTATTACTTTTTGGTACCCTTTCCCTCTATTACCATGTTTTTATAAGGTAATTTATATAAATCTTCTGTGAGATTACAGATAAAAATTCCATTTAACTGTTGAGTGCATCTTATATGAGTTCCACAATGATATATAATTTTCTAGCAACAAATTTCATATTCACCTTTAGATGTTAGAATGAAGGAAGACCTCCAAGGTTTTAGCACAAGTCTTCATAAAAAATACATTCGTATTTTTCCTTCTTTCAGAGGTTTTGAATTTTATGTTTCTCTAAGAATTAATGTCTGATTTCATTTCCAGCTGAAGGTAGTTATTGTAAAGTGTCCCTCCCTTTTCATATGTCTCCTCTTTGATTCCTCTGAATGGCTCTACTGTCAAACATGAGAAGTGAAGAGATCTGTTTGGCGAAGCAGAATTCCCTAAAGCTGATTCCTGCCAATGTGAGTCAGTGTCCATTGTACTCAATACATTTTTGTCAGCTAAACAATGTTGCTATAAAGTGTGTCGCTTTTATAGGATTTAATTCCTCTGCAATGTCAAACTAACATTTATATCTCACAGTGAGTTCATTTTAAATAAACAAATAAATACTTCCCTTCAGCCATTCTCTAGCTGCTTCTCTCCCCTGAATACATTCACAAATGGTGTGCACCCAGTTCTCCAAGCACGCTGCTTTAAAGCATGGCCTGATGCTGCAGTCAGTCTTTATGTTCAGCAAGAACTGGTCTAGCAAGTACCAGGCCTAAACTTCCAGAAATACACATGTTCACCCAACAGGGCTCCGCCTCAATATTGGTTTCATGCTTTGCCCCTCCTGACTCATCAAACAAAAAGTCACAAAGCAGGAAAGAGGTTGGAGCTGCCCAGACCTGGATCACTTCCCACTGTAGTCCCACTGACTTCACTGGCATAATTCATATGGAAAACACAGGCATTATTAAAAATATATACATTTTTTATTTTAAAAATTGGAATGAATTCAATGGACTAATTAGAAAACCTTAATTAAAAGTCTCTAAGACCTTACATATTTTAAAAGTAAAGCAATTGTCTACTTAGAGTTGTAGAAATTTATTCTCTGAGCAAATACATTAAAACAAAATTAAAGTGTGACTGAGGCAGAACCTTCCAGAAGATATAAGTTTTTATAAAATAAACGTTCTAGGTTGCTGATACAAAAAACCCCCACAAACAAATGTTGAAGTAGAGTGGGCTCACAGAGAGCTTTAAGCAACATCATCAACAATATTTAATCCTGTCTGCCCTAATATCATTGCAATAATGGTTAATCCAGGTAGTAATTCAAGCAGAGGCAAAGTCCTAAAATCAACTACAACCTTTTCCATTTTTGTTACTGCTGAAAACAAAGTTTCTAATCATAAAGAGTTTGGTGTATTTACCAGTACTTTTTAGCAGCTTTGCCCCAGCTATGCCAAACCAGATACTCCAAATTTTTAACACAAGTTGACAGATAGTAAATTTGACCAAATATGTAAGTTGCACTGAACAGCTTATTTCAAGTCATCAGTACAGTAATTCTTAGGAACGTGAGCCCCTTCAGACTCCAAATCTCCCCCCCAGATATACACCTATTTAGGTGTCCACAAGTGTATCAAAAACATCTACACCCAGTGCTATAAAAATCAAACTTTCACCATAATAAACCACAAGGGACTAAATGCCACATGTAACATCCACCAAAGGAGGAGGGAGAGAAGAACAAGTGCCTGGCAACAAGGGTGACATGCTGAAGGCCTGAGATAACAGAGAACCCAGCAGTCACAAAGTCCTGAGGAGTAAAGGCTCTGTGTGACCCAGCACTGCGTGGCAGTCCCTGAACACGAGGACTATGCACTTCCTCTCTAAATGTGATTTGTTTTCCAGCTCCCTTGAGCGATTGGCTGAAGTTGCAGCAGGCTTGTTTCTCTTGGAAGCACAATCTGATGACAGAGTTACTCTGCTGCAGTTATGTTCATTTACAAGGAACACAGCAGTCATTATTCTTGGTTCCAGGCTCCTTTCTAACTGTTGCATAGCTCAGAAATGCTTTTTAAGTATCTCTCAATCAGACTGTATTCCATCCTTTGGCTTTTTCGTCCCCAGTGTTGTGTGGCTTCCTTGGGTGCCACCCACTCTCCCATAACACTCCACATTCCCAAGGCAGTTACACCCAGTGTGTCCCCCTCAGATCCCCAAATTCAGTGTCCATCTGTTTGGGATGAAGGTTGCTGTTACCTCAGTCACGTGGTTTAGAAAGAAACATGCAGTTTCTCCCAATAAATTTCTCTATCTCTCTAGCATTGAAGCCCAATAACATATTCTACAAAGCAAACAAACTATAAACATGGCACCTTGGACATTCTTTCCGTGGCAAACTCATAGGGAAGTAACAGAATCTGAAACCTTCAATACCTCAAGGGGTTCCAAAAATTTTGCATAAACCTTCAAGGATACATGTAACACTTAAAGGTAAAAAAAAGAGCCCAAATCGCCAAGAAGAAACTGATCTTGTACTGTAATTAAATGTTTGAAGCAAGCTTTTTTTTTTTTTAAAGTGGTGGAGACAATAAAAAGTGCATTAAATACATGTCATGATAAAGAATAGACAGTCTCATTTAATATTTTAGCACCCTTTCTCATGAAACTGCTATTTTATTATTTATAACATAGATGTATTTTCAAGACATGTTTCATAACCCCATGCTTTGAGTTCTACTTTATAATAATCCAACCTGTAAATCAGCAGTTTAATCCCAAGAAATTACATAAATACTTTGAAATAGGAAAAACCATACGCATGAGACACTGAGATTACCTAAATGAATTTATCCTTCAGAATATACAAGACATAGTAGAGGGACACTAAACTAATAAATAAACATGCAAATATAAGATAAAAATAAACAAGGGGGAGGGGGAGAAAATAACGAAGATCAACATTTGTGGTAGAAAAGACAGGGCAGAAAAAATCTTCTAACCCTGAAAATAGATAATACAGAATTTGCCTCAAGAAAACAATTTCAAAAGTTTTCGACACTGTTTCTGGACATCCTCACCAAAGGCAGCCCCCCCAGGCTCTTGTTTCTGGGACTGAGATTGGAGAGCACGTCAATGTGCTGCACAAAAAGTTCAGATAAGCTGCACCAAACAGCAACCTAAAATCCCCTCTTGGTCCTGAATATTTAAGCAATAACGAGAGAAAAAGAGCTGGTGCCATCCCACAGGATAAGAAACCGAAGTGCTACACCATTATATAACATTATACATTATTCTGGGCATGTTACTTATTTGAATACAACCCCTTCCCTGTCCATGGATATACAAATTAAGGGACAACTCTAGAAAAATCTGAACTGTACAATACATAAAGACCCAGCCAGAAGGTAAAGTATAAATCAAAACTTTTTTTAACTGTGTGAATTCCTGTACCTCTTGAGCCTGACTCAGCCATCCACATGAGATGTTTCACATTCTGTATTCTGAACTGCCTTCCCCGTGACCTCCAAGAGGGGAGATTTCACAGCAGCAACCCAATCCCAAAGTGATGAAAGCCCGAGTGCGACAGTGAAGGCACCGAGCAGGAGTTCCAGCTCTGTCTCTGAGAGAACAAACACTGCTTGTCAGTGCCATCTGAGTGCTCAGTGTCACACGGGGAACCCCCACAAGCCCTGCATTGCAAACTGCCCTGTGTCACTAAGTGTGTGTGCACACAGCACAGGGCAGGGAGGGAGAGCTGCAGGGACAGGAGATCCAATGTGCCTACAGAAACACTGCCTGTCTTAGCATCAACTCCACTCCACACCTGAGATATAAAACACACCTCAGGAACACGGGCTGGTGAGGAACCTAACACAGCTTCTCATGCTCAGGGTGTCTCTGCATCAATATAGAATAATACTGATCAGTTAAGGTAGATAAAATCTTTGCCACAGTTTCTACTTACTTAATTCTAGGTAGGTTGAGTTTCAGCTAACTTTCTGCTTTTTCCTGAGAGCTTTTTTTTTTTTTTTTAAGTCAAAGCATTACAAAAACTATTCCAAAAGAGATTGTAATTGATTTAAAAAGCAAATAACTCCTGGTGTTTCCTTCCTCTCTTGTGCTTCCTTCTCTTCCTCTACCTCCTTTCTCCCTCTGCTTTACAGAAAAAGCTTTTCATCAAATCATCTTATAATGAGAAATGTGAAAATATACTAAGAGGTCCTGGGACTGTTCATATGAAACAACCCTTTTTAGACTGTAATGGACTATTTAGAAGTGTTATGCTTTACTGATGCACTTATCACATGGCAAGTTTCAGTTGCTTATTGTATCCTGTTGAAAATACTGACTCACTGAGCTGCTCAGCAATCAAATTTAGAGCTTGGTCTACCAGGTTCTTTTTCTTCTTTTTTTAATTTTAGAAGAAATTAATCAAAAGTTCTAGAGAAGCTTGCCTTGTTGCATTAACTTAAGGAGTAATTTGAAGCCCCTTATTCTATAATTTGAATCTTTCTATAAATTAAAGCTATATCATTCTAGAGCACACAGTGCAAAACATAACCCACAAACGTTGTCCTAATCAGCCAGAGGGACAAATCTTCCCAGGAATTTGAGATCAAAAGCATATGTTGCACAGAGCCTCTGACACTTCTGGCATTACTTATGCAGTGCACACCTCTGCGTTGCAGTTTTGTGTATCTCTGTGGTATAATACCGACTATAGGGAAATGCTTTATAAAAATGAAAATGCAATTGTCTGACCAATAAAAGGTATTCCTGTATGTAATCCCAGTAATAGATTTTTAAACCCTTACCACTGCTGCAATATTATCTATTCATAGTTATTATCTTGTCCACTTCCAAATCCTGAAAGGTTAGATTGTTTAAAGATTTGTTAGCTGTGAAATACTTAAAAAAGCAAAGTATTAAGCTCAGAGCTAATTGAAAAATAGTATTTTATCAGATTGTCCTTTGATATTATCTTGTAATGATTGTACTTAAGGTACTCACAATACTTCAATAAATAGAGAAATTAAAAATATAACATCTTTAGGGCTTTTCAGAGAATGTGGCTGTTAACAATCTATACTGTCTTTTTTTTAACCATTATTTTCTTATATTTCCCATAATGCTTCACATCAGAAGCAAACAGAAACTGAATGATTACCCCAAAGTGTGCTAGATGAACTGGAAAAAGTCTATTCAAACAAAGCTCATTAGTTTTGATACCTCCAGGGCTATGACAAATTAAGCGGCTGGTGAATATGCTTGCAGACAAAAGGATGATGCAAAATCTAGGGCTTGTGCTAGGCACTGTGTCAATAAATTCCACAGAAAAAGGTAAAAATTACAATTGAAGCTAAAATGGAATCCCTTTAAGGAACATGTAGAAAATAGATCATCCCTTTTCTTAAATACATTTATGAATGATTGTGCTATAAATAATAAAGGGGCTGCTTATTGGCCACTTTGAGTGTGCCTTGTGATGGGTCAGTCCTGACCTCAGAAAGATTTGAGGAAATTTAGAGTTTAGGCAGACTCTGAATTGCTTTGCCATATTGAAAATTTCACTGTACCACAATCACATACATTCCAAAACCGACCCCTGAACTGGGAGCAGCCACCCCAAGAGGACAATTGTGCCTGTGGAACTCAACAGGGGAAACACACAAATAGCTGCAAAATTCACTGGTGGGTTTGGCCCTGCTCCTCCAGAACAGGTGCCTGATCCACACACACCATCCCAACTAGGGGCTCAGAAACACAGAGAGAACGTGTTCACTGCTCTGTCATAAGGTGACCTTCCTGTGTCACCAGCGAGCCATCCTGGTGAGGTGACATTTGCCTGCTCTTTGTGGGGCTTTTGCTGTCCAGGTTACTTGTCACGAGTAAGGAATGTGAGTAACAGCACTAACACTGAGATCCTTCAAAGGCACCACGAGCTTCATCTTGCTGCCTGTCAGCTTCCTTTGGTTTCCATGAGAATTGGGCTGGAACTTTTCCAAATCATAATTAATTCCTAGTATTTGCTCTTTAATCACCAAAACACTTCCTGACGCAAACCTTGGTCCTCTCATGGGGCTGTTTGTTACTTCCAGCCAAAAAATATGGCTGGTGTGCCACAATACTGTGCAGCCACTCAGAGACCTCATTTTGCTGGCCACACAACACACCTGCTCTGTCACAGCCACACAGCACTTGATCTGGATATCAAAGTTCTACATGTTAAAATAATCATCATCTGACCTATGACAGAAACCAGAGTTCTGTGTGTTGCAGTCAGTTCTTTCCTCAGACTAGTCTATACTTTAAACTGCTACAGAATAAGAGCTGGAAGCTGGATTCCCCTAATGCTACCACAAATTTCAAGTCAATTCACAGCCTAACTAATCCAGGTTGCCACTGAAAGCAGATTATTGCTTTTGAAATTCACCTTCTCTTCTGTTAAAGCTTAATTTCTCAAGCTTTCAGAGAACATCACAGAACTCCCTTTCCTCGCTGATGGATAATCAAGAAGTATATTTGACCAAACAGGCCAATTTTCCCCTCTATAAGCTCAGTGAGACCCGTTACCCCTAGGGAAAGGAAGTCATTCCTCTATGCTACTGTTGTTTAATTTATATAACCCACAAATTTTGAAAATGTATTTGGAACATTTTTGAAATGCATTATGAAATTTTTCAATACAAATTGACTTAAAATAGCACCGATCTAAATTCTAACCAGAAATATTTCTTAAGATTAGTAAAATATATCTCTGTATTTCCCCTGTACTCATGTATCTATAGCTGCACACTTAAGGTAAATTTTGTTATTTCAAGTCAGGTTAAAAAGAGATGTTTTCCTAGGTAGCATAATTTTAATTGATTTATTTTTTTTCTTTGGAAAAGTATTATACACAATTTGTTCTGCCAGAAACTGAAGAGGAACTTACAGTTGGAGTTTTTGGTGTGTATGAACAAACTTCAGGTACCAAGACAAAAATTTGGAGGAGAAAAAAAAAAATCAAAAAGCCACCACAACAAATCTCAAAGTATTTCATAATTACTTTACACAGATTCATTTGCTAATTGACTGTATCAGGAACAAAATAACGTGCACATGTACCTACAGAGGGGGAAGAAGAAAAGAGAAACCACATGATTTTTAGTTCTGCTTTAGAATTAGATACCAGGAACTTTGGATATAAAAATTAAATGGGTTGAATACAAGCCACTTCATTTTTATCTATTCCAGACACAACTTTGGTTCCTCCAAACTCTGTAACAAGAGTATCAAACTGAACAAAATCCTTAGAGTTGAAGCAGAAATAACTAAATTTTAGTCCCTTAAACATCCAACTGGATCTCTGACTTCTGTGCTAACACATACTCTCAAGTATGAATAAAAAATAACAGTTTTGTGGCCTACTCATCTTGCAAAGAACCTGGGATTGGAAAGTCAGGCTGAGTCCCTTTTCTTGTGCACAGTCACCAGTATCAGAGGTTTTCCAGTCCAACTGCAGCACCCACCCTACATACACAATGTCAAAATGTTCCAAATATGCCCTGAATGTCTGCAGTCTTAGAAGTGTCAATGAACTTGCACAATCCTAAATCACCATCCTGTTCACTTCACCTGCCTGAGGGGCTGGGGTTTTTGCAGAACAAAAGTGGAGCAAAAGGAAATAAATAGTTTTGCTTTGAAATATGTACCACTATCTTAAATAAAGGAAAAATTTTGCTTCATTCACTGTTAAAAGTAAAAATAGTTTGCTTTTTCAAGGTTTTTTTTCACTCAAAAATTAACTTTGATAGTTCTAGCATATACTTCTGTTGTCAAGGGCTGCCCTATTCAAATATTTATTCAATTAATTATATTAAAATGATCCTCAAAGCCCAAAAAACCCCATCAACCTCGAGGTGTGTCTGTTGCACACCTTCTCCTGGCTCACTACTAGCCCCAGTAGATAAATTACTCTTCCTCCCCCATAAACAATGTAAACAAGCTCAGCTGTTAACCTTGACAGCTTCCAGATCACACAAGTCAGGAAGTTCAATGACTGTAGATCTTAATTCTGCAGCATCTCACCCAGCAAACTGCACTGCAAGAGTTTATTCTGAGAGCATAAAAAGAGCTGACTTACCGAGATTTAAACCCATAGTTTTACTTTTTGCTCAAATATATAGAACAGAGTTCTGTCAAGGAACTATTAAGAAAGATATTGGAGGACTTTGGAATTCTGAGACATCATCTGTCTCTTCAAATTATTCTTTTGGTTATCCACATCCTACTGAGTTGAGCTACCATTTTTGTATCTATTGTGCAATTCCTTTCTTATCGTATTTCATTCTTCAAAACTCTATTGTCAGCCACTTCGTTATCTTCATTATAATCACTGTCAAGAGTGGAAAGCATGAAAGGCTTCAACTAACATCTCCCTAAGCCAAGCCCTTTTGTACTGTGTAAGTTGTAGTGATCTCACACACCATATCTAGGCTCAAGCAGTGAAATATCAAGGGCATAATTCTTGCAAATTTTTGAGTATCATAAAGTCTTACTGTGCTTATCATCCAGACTGTTATGATGTTACTTCTGTCTTTTGATATGGCAATCAACAAACGTTTATATCCACACGTATAAAAGACATGAATAAAAGATGAAAGACAAATACAACTGCACACATATAAAAGTAGATCTGAGACATATAACCATTTTGGGGAGAAAGTATATTTTTTTTCCTATATCATTCTGCCTAGTCCATGCAATCAAAGACAAAATCCAGTTGAAGGAGTGACTTCATCAATTTTCCCAAAGACATATTTATCATCAGAACTAAATTAAAGTAGGTGCCTTTTTTAATCTCAAGGTGATTTATGGCAATATTTCATGTTCCTAATCAAAAAGCACTCTCAAACTTTTGGGGAGACAAGACCTTTTCACAATGCTGTCACAAGGAAAGTTGTACAAGGACATTTGAATTAGGAAGGACATAACCTGACTCCAGAGCTGACTTTTGAGCAGTATTATATGCCACACCACCCAATAATTCCTAGTAAAGTTAAATATATAAATTAAATAATTTTTAAGCTATTTGTGCAACTGTGAAATGAAAACCCCATTATGCAGGAGAATATTATACATAAAAACTCAAAAAAACTGTACTTTAAGGGATGCCATTTCTAACAAAGAATGAATTTTTACATGTCACTAACAGCAAAGGGAAAAAAAATATCACAAAAGTGAGGCTTATTTCTACAACCACCAAGGCTCTTTCTGGATAAACCAGCACCATTTCTGAATCTCAGCAGGAAAAGAAAAAGCTGCACACATTTTCCAGTACAGACTCAAGCCACACTGTTTGTTTGGAAAAAAACCCCAACCAAACAAAACACAGAATTATGAGGTACCCATTTGTTACACTCTTATGCCAGACAAATCTCTCCTAAGACAGTTCTTGCACAATCTGAGTTGCTGAACAAAGATAAAATGGCATGAAAACTCCTCCTACAGGCATTGCTACCGAAGTTCACCTTCACAACTGATGACATTTTTTGTTTTCTTTGTTCAAAACCATACAAAGATAATGTCATCTGTTCTGATACTGCCAATTCAAAAAGGACTTGCTGGAGAATTGCAGAGTAGAGACCTGCCAGATAACAGTGATACTGGTGATTTTTCTCACAGAAATTCTTCACATGAATAAAGATTATTTTTCTTAAATGGAGACTAGGTATAAATACTGGAAGAGTTCTGAGTGGGGAAAAAAAAAAAAGACAGAATGGACTCTTACACTTCTCTCATAAAAAAAACCATTTTGTTAAGGTCTTCATTTTCACTCTTTGCCCATCATGGAAAATGAGCAGAACCCCTAAGAAATCCAGTAGAGTTGGTCTCTGATAGCCATAAATGTCAGGTGTAAGCTGTGACTCCCAGCATGAAAAAGTATCTAAAATCATTCTACTTTTGACTTTTCACACTCAAACTGTTGATTCTAATCAAACAGTGATATTCCTGGGTATATGCCTTTAGGCATTGTGTGTTGCATTACTGACATGTGCGTATCTCCAAATTCCAGGATATCCTTCATTTCCCCCCACAGCACTTTGCCCTGCTTAGTCATGATTCCCACACCTTTGGGAAACCACACCAGGGAGGGACAACAACAGGGGGACAGACAGACAACACTGTTCAGGGAAGCCTCTTGTGCCTCTCATATGGCCTTCACAAGTGATAAAAGACCAAAGACTGAAAATAAAATCGCAGGTATAAGAGAAAGAGATACCCAGGTCCAAATCCATTTGGTCAGACCTCTCCAGTCTGACAGTTAGAATAATAAAACTAATTTTTTCAAGCTCCTTAAGCAAGGATTTCTTTTGTATGTTGATATTTGCCCATTATAATGGGTCCTGGTCTATGAGCAGGGGCCTCAGGCAGTGGCACAGTAAAAACAATTACATGAACAAATACTTAAATAACATCATGATAGAAATATACAATAGAATTACTTTGGCATTCTTGTTGAAAAAAAGTTTATATTCTAATCGACAGCTTTAAAATACAACTGCCATTCCCAAAAATCAAAAGGTCTCCAAGTAATCTGCAGACCAGCAGTGAAAACTATGAGACGTTCTGCTTAAACAAGAACAAGGTGAACATTACAGTTAAAATTAGCTCTTGCTTCACTCGGGCTATAACTGCTGGGAGAGCCTTACCAGCCAAGAACATACATGTCCCTTTAAAACCTACGTATGAAACAGCAAATTCATGTCAAAGCCCCCTTGTAACAGAAAAAACTTTTTGATATGATCATTTCCTACCTTACTTATCCCAATGAATAAAATCTATTTAAATTATCAGGCTTATAAACCCTCTGGGATTGGCGATAACAAGAGAAAGTTTTTAGTTTGCATTTGAACTAAGATGCAGCAGCAGAAGGCGGCCTTTTGTGACTGCGTTCTTCATGTTTAACTGGAAATCCTTGGAGCATCGAAACTTTCATTTCTGACAGAACCATTCACTTCCCTCCCAACTCTCACTCTGCTCTCACTGGGTACCTTTATCCTCAGGACCGTTTCAGTGAGATGCACAGTACAAAGTAAGCAAAGAAGTTGGAGCCAGTGCATGCCCTACATGACTCAGGGTTCTGGTCTGACTAAGGGGCTGTGTAAAGACAAGAAACCAGAAGGGAAAAAGCACACTGGCACAAGAGAGTGACATTTATCATGGCATGTTTCATTCAGTGACTCAGGCATTTTTGCCACTGGTCTCTTTGGGAAATAGGGTAACTGATGTTATTCTTTCCAGTCCTTTTTACTACAATTTCATTAAAGAAATCTGGTTTTCAGCAACTTTTTCAAATTTTCTCTATCACTACAGTGATTATGACCATAGATAATCTAGTGAGACAAGTTGGAAGAAATTTTAAACAACGTCTTGGTTTCTAAGAGGCCTTTGCCCACCTCAAAGCCATCTTAAAATTTGCACTAAGTGTCTTTTTTGTTGCAGTTGACTGCTTGTACTTGTAACTATGCAAAACACGACCTGTTTAGTATCACACTGCTATGGTAACCTTAAAGCACATTATAAAAGAATATCACATCTGTAGCAGAAAGTCTTACAGCTCATGTTTATGGTATGTCTAGACATAAGAATTTCTTTAAAACCTTTTCTTAAAGGGAAAAGGGAAACATATGTAACCATATGATTACATTATTGACTGCTATTGAAGCCCTCTATGGTACCTCCCAAAGATATTAATCTATAATAGATTTTGAAGATTGACAAATGACTATTTTAACTCCAGCTGTTGATGCATGCGCGACTGACCTCTGTGTTGCCATTTTACTTATATTTGCCTTTTAGTCTACACTAGAATCACTGCTACTATGCAGATTCTGGCTCAAATTATATATATATATTTCACTAGAAGAGCACAAAGTTTCTAGCACAGGTACATTTGGAAGTATAACTTAATAAAAACATTAAATACATACCTTTTAAAAAGGAGGTTGAATGGAAAAACTGCCAAACACCTGGCTTTTATCAAATTAATAACATGATCTTCAAAGTAGGTAATAGACAACAGTTCTTATGTGAATGTTTTCTCCAAGAATAGGACTCCTAACACTACAGATACTAGTCTAAAGGGGAAATAAGGCAAATTCATATGCCATTATAGCAACCTTTTGTACTTTACAAAACTCTCAATTGAAATTACACATGCACACAGACCTATAATCCATCTTTCATATCCACTGTCAATACTTGAAGCTTCTTATTTTTGGAACATAAGAGCTCTCAGTACTTTCATTGGGTATTATCAAGGGTTTGACAGTTTCAGAGACCACCAAGGGAATTTTAGTTCAAGTTTTGTTTGGTTGGGGTCTTTTTAATGTCTGTGCTGGCAGGAATTAAAGTCAGAAAAGACACAATCCTGTTCCCATTCTGTTAGTATTGTTCATATGGTGTTAATATCAAAGTATTATGACTGGATTTTTTTTTTCCCCTCCATTGAGTCCCAGCTATATTTAAATACTTCATGATGGGACTTCTGTCACAAGTTACACAAGTTGCACATCTTCCTCTCTAAGCTCTTTTTTAACATCACACAATGCTCTGTACAGGAGTAGCAGCCTCAAGCAGCTTTAAGCTGAGAAACACAACCAAGGAAGCAAATTTTGTCACAGTCAGCGACAATGACAGTACAACAATGTTTTTCTGCATCATGTATCATGCACAAAGAGTTTTCAAAATCTGTCTACTCCTGCTACGAATTCACCTCCTTTTTCTTCAGCAATACAGTTGGAAAGGCTACACTGAGAACTACAGAAGCCTTTTCTCTACTTAAATCCAGCAGTAGTAACAAGGCACATTGTGTGGTATTTTCACATTCAGAATCCAAGGGAAAAGTCCTTGAAATCTATTGGCATGCCCAGGACCCAGCTGTGTTGATTCTATTTGCTTTTGTAGAGAAAGAGAAGGAATAATAATAGTAGTAGTAATAATAATTAAGATTCAAGCAATCAAATAAAGGATGCTACATTTAATGAAATTTCACTTCATCCAAATTAAAGTTTCTGGATTAACGCCTTGCACAAAAGAAGTTATCTGCTTCAGGTCAGCATCCACTTATTTACACAATCTATTAATGTATACTTTTAAACCTGAAACCATTTTCAGTGCAAATATTATAGAAAATACAATTCTTCGGTTCAACGATTTTGATGTTTTTCTCTTGCTTAAGTAGCCATGACTTGCAGTCCACTCTTTATATATGTATTTATAAACTACAGAAGAATAAATGTGGTACAGTCATCCAAAATTGTACCTAATGGCAAGTGTAATAAAGTTTAGGTATCCTTGGTCTAGCTCTACCACCAAAAAAAATAGTTCAGAAATGGACATCCCAAGATCTATGCAAAATAATTTAATCAGATTTCTATTCACAAGTCATAGAAGTTCAGTATTTTTATTTATGCAGAAGATTAACAGTCAGGGATTTGTTTGGGGTTTTAAATCTTTTGGCATTAGCATCTTACCAGGGAGGTACAGGGACAACTACTGGTGTCAAAGGAGTCTTCACTAGTATAAAGGGCAACTAGAGGCTATCGTTAGAGACTTGTATGGGGGCAAACACTCTAGAAAAATTACTCTATTTCAGCTATAATTCCTAATATAAACTTCCCATATTCACTCAGATTACTGAAACTGGTGCAAAATAGAAAGTTGCACTGTTTGATCCAAAAGTATCAGAAAAATCAAAGTTTACCAATAGTTTTGCATATAGGTCTCTATCACCAAACCATAATCTTTTAATGACCATGTAATACAGATGTATTTCTTCCACAACAATTCAAATGACTTCTAATAATATATTCAATTAGATAAAGGATGTCATATTTTAAATATAAGGTAGATTTCTTTCTGATATTTCCATTCAGCTTTAGTTCTTCTAAATTCCGTAAAAACTGTAACCTGTGTCAAACAAGAATAAATTAATACTCATATCTCTGATCTAAATCAGTATATATCATTGTCTGTTAATAATAAAATTCAGTTCTTACATGCAAAACGCATAAAAGAAGTTCTATTTAGCATCAGCTGCTGTGACTTTAGCTGCAAGTTTCACATCATCTTCTTAAGTGTCACCAGAAGAAAAAGAATATCAAAAATTTCAGAGCTAGAGCTCTGGTTCAAAGTATTCCAGCAGATGATTAAGTAGACAAATAATCCCCTGCTATTCATTAACTTTAAGTATGTGAGTTTTCCCAAAAGTATATTTAGGTGCTTTACTGAATCACAGGCTTTAAGTTTATTTGCAAGAGGTAGTTCAAGGAAGTTTGGCAAATCTCACTGGAATTCCTATGGCATGCCTTTTTAGACCCATGTGTCTGGGCAACATCTTTTTTTTCCCAATCTCACCAATACTTCTCTCTTCATAACTTGCCAAATGAAAAAAAAGAAAGCACAAAGCACTCAAGCAATACAAAACCCAACAAATTGTGCAAAGTTGATGTTAAGTGTCAACAGCAGCTAAAATGTGCCAGTAATGCAGCCGCCTATGGCTCTGCAAATGACAAAGAATTTCAACTTCACTGACTGCAGTGACTGGTCAGTAGTAATAATGCCAAAGGGTTTCTCTGATTTTTGATTTTTCAATTGTATAGATGTTAGAAATTATTGCAGATCCAGTGTACTAGT